>JAWQFJ010000491.1:124439-127440 GCA_034096865.1 Theodoxus fluviatilis
AGGAAGAAAAGTTTTTAAAATAAATGAGTCATTCTTAGCTAGTGGAGACTCTCAGGAAACACCTCTTTCAAGCCCCCAAAACAAAATGTATGATAATTATTTTTACAAAATCAAATCATATTTGTGTTTTACTTATGTAAATGCATCTGGAAAAATGGTACCGTGGCAAAAAGTTTATTTTATGCATGTTTAATTTTCATTCAATCCCGATTTTTGTGCTGAAAATGGGCGTCGGAAAACGGGAAAGCTGACACCATGCTTTTGATTTGTCCCATGCAATAACTTTTAAGTTAGTGAAACCCAATTGATTGCATGTATGTGGTTGGCCATGGATTGAATAAAGGAGCTATACATTCAAATGCTTTTAATTGCTTGCTTTTGGTCGTAAATTGGCGGTTTAAAATCGAGGGTTACTTGCGTACTCATGGCGTCACAAAATTCCGCTCTTCAACTTTAGGTCCAGCAGACGACAAAACTACACAATACACAGAATTCTGTTGGAAACTGGAAAACATATGAAACACAAGCACGTTGTTATAAAGAAAAGGAGAAAGTAGATTGCAGGAGGCTTGTAATGTCTTGGTTTGAGTTTGGTGTCGCGTTCGCGTTCGCAGGTTCGCAAAGTTTGTTTTCGAAGGTTTAAAAAAAAATGCTGCGACATCGCTACAACTGACTGGCCCAGAAACCTGTATTTTCATACTCTACACCAAACTTGATGACGTTTTATGCAAATTAGTCACGTGTGGCGCCTTTCTACAGCAAATTCAATGACGTGTCACACGTTGGCAATCCCACGTGCGCAAGTTACCGCGTGTTTTACTTTGTACCGTTCTGGTTGAAAATCGCTCAATTTCGGACTTCTTTCGTTTGCAAAGTGTGCGCAGTTTCTAAAGCTATATAGTATTGAATACAATGCTCAGTTTTGACTGAGCAGCGATAGATTTAGAAACTTAGTTGATTTGCTATCGGAAAATTTCCATCGCGTGTCGATTTTTCCGGTGTCGTGTGTGTTGCAGGTAACTGGGAAACCAAGTGATCTGCGTTGCTTTTGTAGAAAACGTCTTGTTTCTTTCCGTCATGTATGTTTTGTCGATCATACTAACTATTGCTGGAGTACTGAGTAGTGATTTCTCTTTTAAATTCTCAAGGAACTTTGAAGCATGGGATCGGGTTTCTTGCATCACGCGCGTCACCATTTTGTGTCGTGCATCACGCAGGTTACCATTTTCATACATTTGAATAGCCAATTTTCATCAAATAATTAGTGTTATTATGTGATCCTTGAAATATTTCAAGTGTCTGTATGTGAAAATCATGTGGCTTCAGTATGACTGTGATTGTACAAAAATCTGGACTGAAGGGGAAAAAATAAGTGGGATGGTAACCTGCACATGGCGTCACACATTTGTTTGCCTCATTCCCCTTACCAGTTGCACTTATTATCTATAAAAATCATTCACACTGATGGATAAATGAGTACTCCAATCATATTAATAGTTTTTTTTGGGAAAAAAAGATTTCTAGTTATTAATTTCTTGCATTGGTGTCACAACATCATGCAGGTTACCCGTGCAGGGACCACCCACAATTATTTTTTGGGGGACTAAAGTATTATGGACACTGATTCACTGCTTACATATTCAGATAGTTGATACACATCTCTTCAAAATGGCACAAGTTGTTGGACCCTTCTGGTAATTTTGTTATTTGAATCAAATTCCTGTATTTGGTCTCCACTAGCTAAGAATGACTCAAATGCAACTACATCAAATCCCTCTTTCCAATTTAAAACCTTAGTCTGCTGCCCAAGCATCCTAAAGGACAGCAATGTCAGCACCTCATCAGACAATATTTTTAGGGGCATGTGAATAAAATCTCCATTGCTCACACACACACACGCGCCTCTCTTGGTGGGCCAACAATCTTCAGTTCTCCCCAAGCTGATCCAAGTCCTCATGAGGAAAGTGTTTGGAGAAGATGGAGAATGAAGCTTACCGGCACTTTGTGGTACCTGGCAGACCGCGCCATCATGTCACTGCCACAAAGGGCCTTGATGCTGAAACAGCAAGAACCTGGCTTATCTCACACCAAGGAAGGAATTCCTCTCCATGTATGTTGCCCACTTTGCGGAAACCCCAGGTGTTTTAAGTTGACACTATCTCCACGTCACTGACATGATGGTAGTAATGAAGGGCACAAGGCTCATGTCACTGACATGATAGCAGTAATAAAGGGCACAAGCTTAATGTCATTGACATGGTGGGAGTAATTCAGGGCACATGGTCATGTCATCAACATGATGGCAGTAATGGATGGCACAAGGCTTATGTCACTGACATGGTGGGAGTAATGAAGGGCACAAGGCTCATGTCACTGACATGGTGGGAGTAATGGATGGCACAAGGCTCATGTCATCAACATGATGGCAGTAATGGATGGCACAAGGCTTATGTCACCTACATGGTGGGAGTAATGGATGGCACAAGGCTAAGGTCACTGACATGATAGCAGTAATGGATGGCACAAGGCTTATGTCACTGACATGGTCGGAGTAATGAAGGTCACAAGGGTCATGTCACTGACATGGTGGGAGTAATGAAGGGCACAAGGCTCATGTCACTGACATGGTGGGAGTAATGGATGGCACAAGGCTCATGTCATCAACATGATGGCAGTAATGGATGGCACAAGGCTTATGTCACTGACATGGTGGGAGTAATGAAGGGCACAAGGCTCATGTCATCAACATGATGGTAGTAATGAAGGGCACAAGGCTCATGTCACTGACATGGTGGGAGTAATGAAGGGCACAAGGCTCATGTCACTGACATGGTGGGAGTAATGAAGGGCACAAGACTCATGTCACTGACGTGGTGGTAGTAATGAAGGGCACAAGACTCATGTCACTGACATGGTGGTAGTAATGAAGGGCACAAGACTCATGTCACTGACATGGTGGTAGTAATGAAGGGCACAAGACTCATGTCACTGACATGGTGGT
>JAWQFJ010000492.1:5000-7500 GCA_034096865.1 Theodoxus fluviatilis
GTGGAACCCATACTCAAATAGTATATTCTTTATCTTGATTGCCCAACAATTTGAATTAGTTGTACCGATATCTTCACACTGTACAGGACCTTTTTGGGGGGGGAAGTATCTGGTGTGTTTACATCCAATCTTCAGGATAATCGTGTGCAGCCAATAGTTCGGGGTGCAAAATAAATATCTAGAATAAGAAACTCCGATATAACAAATGGACAATAGCACACTGTATACATCGCCATAAATATTCAAAAGTTGGAGTAGGATCATCAATGATAACTAACTCTGTGTGAGAACAAAAAACATTTGATAAAAAAAAAAAGGTAGCGGCTCTCTCTGCACTCTGCACTCTCACTGATAGTCCGCTCCGTACCGTGTGCTGTTAGCCGTTAAAGCAAATTGTCTGCATTACTGGATGCATCGTGAACTACCCTGTAAGGATAAGTCATTGAGTGTCACAATCTTCTCACGCATACAACGTGGTGGGATGTGAGGGGTATGATTGTGGGGATGTGTGTGACGTTCTACCAGTTGGTGCCATACTTACAAGGGATAGGGGGGCGGTTGGGCACGATGTACACAGTGTGTGCAGGTTCCGGATGGCGTGACTGGGGTCAGGGTTGGTGGGGCGGTGACGTGAAGAGATTGAGAGAGTGCGCCTGTACATGATAACAGGTTTTCTCAACGTGTCAAATAGAACTCCTAACTTGATGACTAATGGCGACACAGGTCGCTATCCATTGTACATCGGAGCTATTCTACACTGTATGAAATATTGGCTGCAGATACTGAAGATGGATGAAAAAAGATACCCCAAGAAGATGTACCAAATGATGATCGGTACAACTAATTCAAATTGTTGGGCAATCAAGATAAAGAATATACTATTTGAGTATGGGTTCCACGATATTTGGAGACGGGGTCGGCTCTCTATTGCGGAGGGCCGCTATTGCGGAGGGCCGCTATTGCGGGATTTTTTCAACAAAAGTTCCTCAGGCAATTTTTATTCTTTTGTCCTAAAACGCATCAAAAACCATAAAATGTATGTTACTTTTTTCAACTTAGAAAAAAATTTCGTTTTTTTTTCTTTAAAAAATCCCGCAATAGCGGTCCCCCGCAATAGCGGCCCCCCGCAATAGAAAAAAAAAACGAAAATTTTTCTAAGTTGAAAAAAGTAACATACATTTTATGGTTTTTTATGCGTTTTAGGACTAAAGAATCAAAATTGTCTGAGGAACTTTTGTTGAAAAAATCCCGCAATAGCGGCCCCCCGCAATAGAAAAAAACAACTCGAAGTTAAAAAAAGTAACAAAAATATTAAGATTTTTTA
The DNA here is from genome assembly GCA_034096865.1 of Theodoxus fluviatilis. Lineage (NCBI taxonomy): Eukaryota > Metazoa > Mollusca > Gastropoda > Cycloneritida > Neritidae > Theodoxus > Theodoxus fluviatilis. Next base: position 6,325 of record JAWQFJ010000492.1, read on the forward strand.
GGCGTTTTAGGATAAAAGAATCAAAATTGCCTGAGGAACTTTTGTTGAAAAAATCCCGCAATAGCGGCCCTCCGCAATAGCGGCCCTCCGTAATAGCGGCCCTCCGCAATAGCGGCCCCTCCCCTTGGAGACGACAGGAAGTCCACGAAGAAAACGCTTTCATTAAGGAATTAAAGCGTAGGCTGATCTGTCGTTATACGGAACATTGGAATGCTACGTTGCAAACAAGTGAGAGATATTCATTTTTAAAGTATTCAAATGTAGTCATAAGTTGGAACAATATCTCTATGATCTGGACAAACCTATTTTTAGGGACCTGTACATACGATTTCGTTTAGGCATCAGTGAACTATCTGTACATCGATATAGATTCAATGAACCAACTGCAGGCACGTTGATGTGTCCTAGTTGCAATGAAAACCACGAAGATGAACTACATTTCCTAATCGTGTGTCCAGCCTATGAAGATATTCGAATGAAATATTTGAACTTTTGTTTTGGGCTAACTTTGCAGGAAAGTCTGATTATGTGATTTTCAAATAATGAAAGAGAGAGAATAAGGTCTGTGAGCTCATACTTACTCCATGCGTTTAAGAGAAGGAGGTCTACATCGTGAAATGCGACATTTATACTCGCGATACTTAGACCTTGTAATGGGCCGAAGGCCTATACAAGAAAGAGTTCGTTCGTTCTCTCTCTCTCTCTCTCTCTCTCTCTCTCTCTCTCTCTCTCTCTCTCTCTCTCTCTCTCTCTCTCTACTATTCAGAGTCTTCTTGATGCCGCACTGCTATGATATGTAAATTCTTCACCTTGCAATGGGCCGGTGGCCTGGGCAATAAAGTTTTTCGTTCGTTTGTTCGTTCTCTCTCTCTTTCTCTCTCTCTCTCTCTCTCTCTCTCTCTCTCTCTCTCTCTCTCTCTCTCTCTCTCTCTCCATTGCGTGGCTCTTTCCACATCGCCTGGCTCTCGTCTCCACATCGCCTGGCTCTCTCCACATCGCCTGGCTCTCCCTCTCCACATCGCCTGGCTCTCCATATTGTCTGGCTCTCTCCAAATTGCCTGGCTCTCCGTGGCCTGTCTCTCCAAATTGCCTGGCTCTCTATCGCCTAGCTAGTAGACTGCTTCTGACACCAATGAAAGCCAGTTGTAACTCGACGAAACCAGCCCTGGAAGACTG
>JAWQFJ010000492.1:12500-17500 GCA_034096865.1 Theodoxus fluviatilis
CCCATAACTCTGTAGTGTTGCCTAGTGGCTGTGCCTACCTTGCCCATAACTCTGTAGTGTTGCCTAGTGGCTGAGCCTACCTTGTCCATAAATCTGTAGTGTTGTCTAGTGGCTGAGCCTACCTTGCCCATAACTCTGTAGTGTTGTCTAGTGGCTGTGCCTACCTTGCCTAGTGGCTGTGCCTACCTTGCCCATAACTCTGTAGTGTTGTCTAGTGGCTGTGCCTACCTTGCCTAGTGGCTGTGCCTACCTTGCCCATAACTCTGTAGTGTTGCCTAGTGGCTGTGCCTACCTTGCCTAGTGGCTGTGCCTACCTTGCCCATAACTCTGTAGTGTTGCCTAGTGGCTGTGCCTACCTTGCCCATAACTCTGTAGTGTTGCCTAGTGGCTGTGCCTACCTTGCCTAGTGGCTGTGCCTACCTTGCCCATAACTCTGTAGTGTTGCCTAGTGGCTGTGCCTACCTTGCCTAGTGGCTGTGCCTACCTTGCCCATAACTCTGTAGTGTTGCCTAGTGGCTGTGCCTACCTTGCCTAGTGGCTGTGCCTACCTTGCCCATAACTCTGTAGTGTTGCCTAGTGGCTGTGCCTACCTTGCCTAGTGGCTGTACCTACCTTGCCCATAACTCTGTAGTGTTGCCTAGTGGCTGTGCCTACCTTGCCTAGTGGCTGTACCTACCTTGCCCATAACTCTGTAGTGTTGCCTAGTGGCTGTGCCTACCTTGCCTAGTGGCTGTACCTACCTTGCCCATAACTCTGTAGTGTTGCCTAGTGGCTGTGCCTACCTTGCCTAGTGGCTGTGCCTACCTTGCCCATAACTCTGTAGTGTTGCCTTGTGGCTGTGCCTACCTTGCCTAATGGCTGTGCCTACCTTGCCTAGTGGCTGTGCCTACCTTGCCCATAACTCTGTAGTGTTGCCTAGTTGCTGTGCCTACCTTGCCCATAACTCTGTAGTGTTGCCTTGTGGCTGTGCCTACCTTGCCTAGTGGCTGTGCCTACCTTGCCCATAACTCTGTAGTGTTGCCTTGTTGCTGTGCCTACCTTGCCCATAACTCTGTAGTGTTGCCTTGTGGCTGTGCCTACCTTGCCTAATGGCTGTGCCTACCTTGCCTAGTGGCTGTACCTACCTTGCCCATAACTCTGTAGTGTTGCCTAGTTGCTGTGCCTACCTTGCCCATAACTCTGTAGTGTTGCCTTGTGGCTGTGCCTACCTTGCCTAATGGCTGTGCCTACCTTGCCTAGTGGCTGTGCCTACCTTGCCCATAACTCTGTAGTGTTGCCTAGTTGCTGTGCCTACCTTGCCTAGTGGCTGTGCCTACCTTGCCTAGTGGCTGTGCCTACCTTGCCCATAACTCTGTAGTGTTGCCTAGTGGCTGTGCCTACCTTGCCTAGTGGCTGTGCCTACCTTGCCCATAACTCTGTAGTGTTGCCTAGTGGCTGAGCCTACCTTGTCCATAAATCTGTAGTGTTGTCTAGTGGCTGAGCCTACCTTGCCCATAACTCTGTAGTGTTGTCTAGTGGCTGTGCCTACCTTGCCTAGTGGCTGTGCCTACCTTGCCCATAACTCTGTAGTGTTGCCTAGTGGCTGTGCCTACCTTGCCCATAACTCTGTAGTGTTGCCTAGTGGCTGTGCCTACCTTGCCTAGTGGCTGTACCTACCTTGCCCATAACTCTGTAGTGTTGCCTAGTTGCTGTGCCTACCTTGCCCATAACTCTGTAGTGTTGCCTAGTGGCTATGCCTATCTTGCCTAGTGGCTGTGCCTACCTTGCCCATAACTCTGTAGTGTTGCCTAGTGGCTATGCCTATCTTGCCTAGTGGCTGTGCCTACCTTGCCCATAACTCTGTAGTGTTGCCTTGTTGCTGTGCCTACCTTGCCCATAACTCTGTAGTGTTGCCTAGTGGCTATGCCTATCTTGCCTAGTGGCTGTGCCTACCTTGCCCATAACTCTGTAGTGTTGCCTTGTTGCTGTGCCTACCTTGCCCATAACTCTGTAGTGTTGCCTTGTTGCTGTGCCTACCTTGCCCATAACTCTGTAGTGTTGCCTTGTGGCTGTGCCTACCTTGCCCATAACTCTGTAGTGTTGCCTAGTTGCTGTGCCTACCTTGCCCATAACTCTGTAGTGTTGCCTAGTGGCTGTGCCTACCTTGCCTAATGGCTGTGCCTACCTTGCCAGCCTACCTTGCCCATAATCTGTAGTGTGCTGTGTGGCCTACCTTGCCCATAACTCTGTAGTGTTGCCTAGTGGCTGTGCCTACCTTGCCTAGTGGCTGAGCCTACCTTGCCCATAACTCTGTAGTGTTGCCTAGTGGCTGTGCCTACCTTGCCATAACTCTGTAGTGTTGCCTTGTGCTGTGCCTACCTTGCCTAGTGGCTGTGCCTACCTTGCCATACTCTGTAGTGCTTGCCTAGTGCTGTGCCTACCTTGCCCATAACTCTGTAGTGTTGCCTAGTGGCTGTGCCTATCTTGCCTAGTGGCTGTGCCTACCTTGCCTAGTGGCTGAGCCTACCTTGCCTAGTGGCTGAGCCTACCTTGCCCATAACTCTGTAGTGTTGCCTAGTGGCTGTGCCTATCTTGCCTAGTGGCTGAGCCTACCTTGCCCATAACTCTGTAGTGTTGCCTAGTGGCTGTGCCTATCTTGCCTAGTGGCTGTGCCTACCTTGCCTAGTGGCTGAGCCTACCTTGCCTAGTGGCTGAGCCTACCTTGCCCATAACTCTGTAGTGTTGCCTAGTGGCTATGCCTATCTTGCCTAGTGGCTGAGCCTACCTTGCCCATAACTCTGTAGTGTTGCCTAGTGGCTGTGCCTACCTTGCCTAGTGGCTGAGCCTACCTTGCCCATAACTCTGTAGTGTTGCCTAGTGGCTGTGCCTACCTTGCCCATAACTCTGTAGTGTTGCCTAGTGGCTGTGCCTACCTTGCCCATAACTCTGTAGTGTTGCCTAGTGGCTGTGCCTACCTTGCCGTGGCCGCAGCGCACCAGAGTGCCCATGAAGGCGACACACTTGCGACTGCTGATGCCGTTGGCTGCTGCCCGACTCTGTGCAGCATTGGTTTTGTTGACTGGCTGCGTTTCCCCTGTAAAGCTGGACTCGTCTATGGCCAGATCCACTGCCTGCAAATCACAGCCACGGGAATTACTCCATGGAAGCAGTGGCAAATCTCAAGGCCAACCACAATCTGTGAGTGTCCAAGTGCGACGTAAAGAAATCACAGGTGTGATTTTCCAAAGCCCCAACTGTTCCCGAAGGAAGCTCAGTACAGATTTTCCTAAGTCCGTACTGTCCCTCAAGGAATCTCAGCACAGATTTTCCAAAGCCCCTACTGTTCCCCAAGGAATCTCAGTAAATATGTTCCAAAGCCCCTACAGTTCCCCAAGGATTCTCAGTACATTTTCCAAAGCCCCTGTTGTCCCCGAAGGAATCTCAGTACAGATTTTCACGAGTCCCCACTGTTCCCCAAGGAATCTCAGTATAGATTTTCCAAAGTCCCTGCTGTTAACCAAGGAATCTCAGTACATATTTTCCAAAGCCCCTACTGTTCCCCAAGGAATCTCAGTACAGATTTTCCAAAGCCCCTACTGTTCCCCAAGGAATCTCAGTACAGATTTTTCAAAGTCCTTACTGTTCCCTAAAGTCCCTGGTGTTTCTCAAGGAATCTCAGTACAGATTTTCCAAAGTCCCTACTGTCCCCAAAGAAATCTCAGTAGAGATTTTCCAAAGTCCCTACTGTTCCCCAAAGTCCCTACTGTTCCCCAAGGAATCTCAGTACAGATTTTTCAAAGTTCCCACTGTTCCCCAAGGAATCTCAGTACAGATTTTTCACAGTTCCCACTGTTCCCCAAGGAATTTCAGTACAGATTTTCCAAAGTCCCTACTGTTCACCAAGGAATCTCAGTACAGATTTTTCAAAGTTTCTACTGTTCCCCAAGGAATCTCTGTACATTTTCCAAAGTCCCTACTGTTCCCCAAGGAATCTCAGTACAGATTTTCCAAAGTCCCTACTGTTCCTAAAGGAATCTCTGTACATTTTCCAAAGTCCTTACTGTTTGTTCCCCAAGGAATCTCAGAACAGATTTTCAAAAGTAGCTATTGTTCCCCAAAGAATCTCAGTACAGATTTTCCAAAGTCCCTACTGTTTCCCAAGGAATTTCATTAGAAATTTTCCAAAGTCCCTAATGTTATCTAGGGAATCTCAGTACAGATTTCCCAAAGTCCCTACTGTTCCCCAAGGAATCTCAGTACAGATTTTCCAAAGCCCCTACTGTTCCACAAGGAATCTCAGTACAGATTTTCCAAAGTCCCTACTGTTCCCCAAGTAATCTCAGTACAGATTTTCCAAAGTCCCTACTGTTCCCCAAGGAATCTCAGTACAGATTTTCCAAAGTCCCTACTGTTCCCCAAGGAATCTCAGTACAGATTTTCCAAAGTCCCTACTGTTCCCCAAGTAATCTCAGTACAGATTTCCCAAAGTCCCTACTGTTCCCCAAGTAATCTCAGTACAGATTTCCCAAAGTCCCTACTGTTCCCCAAGTAATCTCAGTACAGATTTCCCAAAGTCCCTACTGTTCCCCAAGGAATCTTAGTACAGATTTTCAAAAGTCCCTACTGTTAACCAAGGAATCTCTGTACATTTTCCAAAGTCCCTACTTTTCCCCAAGGAATCTCAGAACAGATTTTCAAAAGTCCCTACTGCTCCCCAAGGAATCTCAGTACAGATTTTCCAAAGTCCCTACTGTTCCCCAAGGAATCTCAGTAAAGATTTTCCAAAGTCCCTACTGTTGCATAAAGTCCCTACTGTTCCCCAAGGAATCTCTGTACAGGTTTTCAAAAGTCCCTACTTTTCCCCAAAGAATCTCCGTACAGATTTTCCAAAGTCCCTACTGTTCCCCAAAGGAATCTAAGTACAGATGTTTCAAAGCCCCTACTGTCCCCCAAGGAATCTCAGTACACATTTTTCAAAGTCCCTACTGTTCCGTAAGGAATCTAAGTAGAGATTTTCCAAA
>JAWQFJ010000492.1:22500-32500 GCA_034096865.1 Theodoxus fluviatilis
ATCATCAAGCCACGTACCATGTGACATCACTAGAGAGGGCACTCTGTCAAAGCATCATCAAGCCACGTACCATGTGACATCACTAGAGGGCACTCTGTCAAAGCATCGTCAAGCCACGTACCATGTGACATCACTAGAGGGCACTCTGTCAAAGCATCGTCAAGCCATGTACCATGTGACATCACTAGAGAGGGCACTCTGTCAAAGCATCATCAAGCCACGTACCATGTGACATCACTAGAGAGCACTCTGTCAAAGCATCGTCAAGCCACGTACCATGTGACATCACTAGAGGGCACTCTGTCAAAGCATCATCAAGCCACGTACCATGTGACATCACTAGAGAGGGCACTCTGTCAAAGCATCATCAAGCCACGTACCATGTGACATCACTAGAGGGCACTCTGTCAAAGCATCGTCAAGCCACGTACCATGTGACATCACTAGAGGGCACTCTGTCAAAGCATCGTCAAGCCACGTACCATGTGACATCACTAGAGGGCACTCTGTCAAAGCATCATCAAGCCACGTACCATGTGACATCACTAGAGAGGGCACTCTGTCAAAGCATCGTCAAGCCACGTACCATGTGACATCACTAGAGAGGGCACTCTGTCAAAGCATCGTCAAGCCACGTACCATGTGACATCACTAGAGAGGGCATTCTGATGGCGCAAACCTCCACCAAGGATGCCACACCCTCTCCTCATGGTTGCAATTGCAAAACTACAGCACAGATAGGCTCCAAAATGCGAGGGATTCTTCCCTGGGTAAAACCCTTATCTACCACCAACTTTCATCCAAATCCGTTTTGAACTTTCGGAGTAATTTTGCACACAGAATAAGAAACAAACCCTGATTCAGGGAGAGTGTTCCGCTTGCCAGGCTTGATGCTACACAATGGAGCAGTTTACTTTTTTTTAGCACTGCTATTGGTTCATGGAGGTACGCCAGTGATGTAGCCTGTATAACTTAAGACATTGTTCTGCTCAACTTGAGAACATTAGTTTATAAAGCCATAGAGCAGCTCAATTGATGGCAGCTCTTCCAAGGCCTGTATAATGCAGGCAGCATGTTCTGCTAGCTGGGCCTGCTGCTATAAAGTTTAGTTCATCTTAGGGCCTGCTAGCAGTCTGAGTGTGGAATGCATACGACGGCTTGCCGCACATGGCAGCCTATGGAGCTGCAATAAAATCTCATCGTGGTTTCAATGCTAAAACTGGATGATAGATAATTTCAAAATGTGATATGAATTGTTCCTGGGGTGAAATCCTGACCTTGCACCAAATGTCATCAAAATCCACATTGAACTGTTGGGTTATTTTGCACAGAATAACTAACCAACCACCAACCAAGTGACCAAAAGACATAACCTCCTTGGCAGAGATAATGAACAGATTAGTCCAACTCAATATTGCTCCATTAATAACAAGGGGAGAAAGACCCCATTTAAAATTTGCTACTTACTGCATAAACAATTTATTTTCCACTGTTAAATTAGTGAGAGACCCATAAAATTACAGCTGTACCAAGTCACTTTTTGCTTTATTCCCTAAATAAGCATTTGAAAATTTTAGTTGGAACTGAAATCAGTCCTAAATTTGTAATCGGCTCAGTACATACACGGTTCCTATCACTGATCATATCTATGAATAAAACTGAACTGAAATGTGAAAATAAATACCGTGAGAGAATCTGGTCATTATCATCAAAAAGAATCATGGCTTCATAACGGCATCACAGGAGGTTTGCCACGTACTGCTCATTAGGAAAGTGAGTCATCATCTCCCATGCATACTGCCTCCAGCAAGAGGATGACATTTTTGCCCCTACCTGAACAAAGGCCACCGTTACCACGATGATGATGGCCTGCAATCAAAAAGGAAATATATAGTACAGTGTGACATGAAAACATTTGAACTTTTTTACAGCCATCACATGTTGCAATGTTCTATTCATAGTCTACATTCTTGTCAAAGCACACCTGCAATTTTGACATTAAATTCTTCATTCACAAGTTAAGGAGACACTCCTTTCATTTGTCATCGAGTAGGGAGTGTCAAGAGTATTTTAAAATAACAAGTCATTGAGACCTCTCTGAAGTTGCTTCATGTACAGTCATTCAGAAAGAGATTTTCATTTTGTTGACATAAAAACTCAAACATTTGAAGTATTAACTACTTGATATTGGGACATATATGTAGGACACAGCAGAGGACAGACACGTTTGGACAGGAGACTGCCAAACACTGATATCAGGCAAAAGTGAAGGGCAAGTGTGGCTGTGACACTATAGCAACTGAGCACCACGTTGGTATCTCAAACTGATTTACACTTTTCCCCCTCATCACTGGGCCACTTGATAAATCCTTCACTGGCACTCCATGAGAAAGATAGTGACAGACAGGACACACAGTCAGGTACCAGCACCACTCCACTCCCTGGGGAGGAGTCCGGCCCAAAGCTGGCTCATGGCTGCATGCAATGTCCCCATGCAGCTTCTAACTCAGCACCCAGTAGCTGCCATCCACTGCAAGTCAAACGTGCTCCCACTCGCACACAGAGATACAAACAAGCAAGGAGGGATGTGAGATGCGGCAACTGCAGCACTAACCACGGTGATGCTGATGGCGTCGTCTATCTGCCGCATGATGATGCTGACCACGGCTGAAGCCAACAGCAGTAGGATGAGAGGGTTGTTGAACTGCAGGAGAGAAGAGGAACTTTACACATCCATTCAATTTGGCCCTCACAGCTTTAATTAGGCGGGGGAACAACTGGCCCCAAACATTTCTGTAACACTGACATCCAGGGGTCGCCTAGGCCCTGGTGAGGTCTCGGGCGATGCCCTGGTAGGGAGTGCAGGGGGGAATGCCCTGGTAGGGGGTGCAGGGGGTGATGCCCTGGTAGGGAGTGCAGGGGGGGAATGCCCTGGTAGGGAGTGCAGGGGGGGGATGCCCTGGTAGGGAGTGCAGGTGGGATGCCCTGGTAGGGAGTGCAGGGGGCGGGATGCCCTGGTAGGGAGTGCAGGGGGGAATGCCCTGGTAGGGGGTGCAGGGGGGGGGGATGCCCTGGTAGGGAGTGCAGGGGGGGAATGCCCTGGTAGGGAGTGCAGGGGGCGGGATGCCCTGGTAGGGAGTGCAGGGGGGGAATGCCCTGGAAGGGAGTGCAGGGGGGATGCCCTGGTAGGGAGTGCAGGGGGGGATGCCCTGGTAGGGAGTGCAGGGGGGGGGGGGATGCCCTGGTAGGGAGTGCAGGGGGGAATGCCCTGGTAGGGAGTGCAGGGGGGGAATGCCCTGGTAGGGAGTGCAGGGGGGGATGCCCTGGTAGGGAGTGCAGGGGGGAATGCCCTGGTAGGGGGTGCAGGGGGGGGATGCCCTGGTAGGGGGTGCAGGGGGGAATGCCCTGGTAGAGAGTGCAGGGGGGAATGCCCTGGTAGGGGGGGCAGGGGGGGATGCCCTGGTAGGGAGTGCAGGGGGGAATGCTCTGGTAGGGAGTGCAGGGGGGGGGGGGATGCCCTGGTAGGGAGTGCAGGGGGGGGGATGCCCTGATAGGGAGTGCAGGGGGGAATGCTCTGGTAGGGAGTGCAGGGGGGGGGATGCTCTGGTAGGGGGTGCAGGGGGGGTTGCCCTGGTAGGGGGTGCAGGGGGGGATGCCCTGGTAGGGGGTGCAGGGGGGGTTGCCCTGGTAGGGGGGGGGGGATGCCCTGGTAGGGGGTGCAGGGGGGAATGCCCTGGTAGGGAGTGCAGGGGGGGGATGCCCTGGTAGGGAGTGCAGGGGGGGGATGCCCTGATAGGGGGTGCAGGGGGGGGGGAATGCCCTGGTAGGGAGTGCAGGGGGGGAATGCCCTGGTAGGGGGTGCAGGGGGGGAATGCCCTGGTAGGGGGTGCAGGGGGGGAATGCCCTGGTAGGGGGTGCAGGGGGGGAATGCCCTGATAGGGAGTGCAGGGGGGGATGCCCTGGTAGGGGGTGCAGGGGGGGAATGCCCTGGTAGGGGGTGCAGGGGGGGATGCCCTGGTAGGGAGTGCAGGGGGGGAATGCCCTGGTAGGGAGTGCAGGGGGGAATGCCCTGGTAGGGAGTTCAGGGGGGAATGCCCTGGTCGTGGGTGCAGGGGGGGTTGCCCTGGTAGGGGGTGCAGGGGGGGTTGCCCTGGTAGGGGGTGCAGGGGGGAATGCCCTGGTAGGGAGTGCAGGGGGGAATGCCCTGGTAGGGGGTGCAGGGGGGGATGCCCTGGTAGGGGGTGCAGGGGGGGAATGCCCTGGTAGGGAGTGCAGGGGGGAATGCCCTGGTAGGGGGTGCAGGGGGGGAATGCCCTGGTAGGGGGTGCAGGGGTGGGGAATGCCCTGGTAGGGGGTGCAGGGGGGGAATGCCCTGGTAGGGGGCAGGGGGTTGGGGAAAGCCCTGGTGGGGGGGGGGGGCGATGCCCTGGTATGGAGTGCAGGGGGGCAATGCTCTAGTAGGGGGTGAAGGGGGTGGGGCGATGCCCAGGTAGAGGGTGAAGGGGGTGAAGGGGGGCCATGCCCTGGTAGGGAGGCAGGGGGGGGGGGGGGGGGCGATGCCCTGGTAGGGGGTGAAGGGGGGTGAAGGGGGGTGAAGGGGGGTGAAGTGGGGCGATGCCCTGAGGCCTGGTAGGGAGGCAGGGGGGTAATGTCCTGGTAGGGTGCGGGGGGGGGGGGGGGGGGGGGGGGAATGACTTGGTAGGGAATGAAGGGGGGAATGCCCTTGTAGGGGTGAGGGGGGGGGGGGGCGATGCCCCGGTAGGGGGGGGCAGGGGGCCATGCCCTGGTGGGATGGCAGGGGCAATACCCAGGTTGGGGTGCCGTGGGGGGCAAGGCCATACCTGTCCCAAGTACTTCCTCCACAGTGGTTCCTCCTTGTTGATGTCAAAGTCATTGGGCCCATGAAGCGCCTGACGTCGGGCTGCCTCAGCAAGGTCAAGGCCACGGGTCAGGTCGGTGCGACATCGGGCCACCACCTCATCTAGCTCCATCATGGCCGCCTCTCCTGAATGCAGCTGTGCCATCATTTCAGTGTCCTTGTTCTCAGCCTGGAAAGGCACACACAGCACAATATCATTCACAGCTGTCAGTCAATCCTCCTGTGGTTTCTGGGTAAGGGTTTATAACTACCGGGTGTCTGTCTTCTGCCCACTTGCCTGTTCATCAGTCTGTGTGTGTGTGTCTGTGTGTGTGTGTGTGTGTGTGTGTGTGTGTGTGTGTGTGTGTGTGTGTGTGCGCGCGCGTGTGTGTGTGTGCATGTATATATGTGCATTTGCATGTCTTTGTACCTTAACTGTCTGTGCATCTGTCTGTCTGTTCCTGGCCCCATCACTCACAATCTGGCTTAAACGCTTCTACTCCAATAACTATTTCTGTGTCTGTCTCTCTCTCTCTCTCTGTCTCTCTCTGTCTCTCTCTCTGTCTCTGTCTGTCTCTCTATCTGTCTCTGTCTCTCTCTCTCTCTGTCTCTCTCTCTCTCTCTCTCTCTCTCTCTCTCTCTCTCTCTCTCTGCCTCTCTCTCTCTCAATTCAATAATTCAGCAGACACTTTCATTTTTGGAAGAGCCAAAATTAGACATTTAATCTGAACAAGTCTGTACATCATATCATACAGACAAATTTTCTCTTCATGAAGGTAACTATAAAGAGCTGAAGCATCCTAAAGTAGACTGGAACAGAAAGCAAAGTGTGAGTTTTACCTTCAGACAAGAGATGTGGCACTCTGACGGCAACATGCTGCTTCAGTAACAGGCAAAATGCTCTCTAACTAAAGTGTAAATTCCCACTTTCAGTTTAAAATCAATCTCTAAGGGAAAGAACATCACATGTTGCTAACAAGATACAAAGCCCGACAACAAGATCTCCAAGGGAAAGAACATCACATGTTGCTAACAAGATACAAAGCCCGACAACAAGATCTCCAAGGGAAAGAACATCACATGTTGCTAACAAGATACAAAGCCCGACAACAAGATCTCTAAGGGAAAGAACATCACATGTTGCTAACAAGATACAAAGCCCGACAACAAGATCTCCAAGGGAAAGAACATCACATGTTGCTAACAAGATACAAAGCCCGACAACAAGATCTCCAAGGGAAAGAACATCACATGTTGCTAACAAGATCCAAAGCCCGACAACAAGATCTCCAAGGGAAAGAACATCACATGTTGCTAACAAGATACAAAGCCCGACAAGATCTCCAAGGGAAAGAACATCACATGTTGCTAACAAGATACAAAGCCCGACAACAAGATCTCCAAGGGAAAGAACATCACATGTTGCTAACAAGATACAAAGCCCGACAACAAGATCTCCAAGGGAAAGAACATCACATGTTGCTAACAAGATCCAAAGCCCGACAACAAGATCTGACCAAGGGAAAGAACATCACATGTTGCTAACAAGATCCAAAGCCCGACAACAAGATCTCTAAGGGAAAGAACATCACATGTTGCTAACAAGATACAAAGCCCGACAACAAGATCTCCAAGGGAAAGAACATCACATGTTGCTAACAAGAGACAAACCCCGACAACAAGATCTCCAAGGGAAAGAACATCACATGTTGCTAACAAGATACAAACCCCGACAACAAGATCTCTATGGGAAAGAACATCACAAGTTGCTAGCAAGATACAAAGCCCGACAACAAGATCTCCAAGGGAAAGAACTTCACACAATGCTAACAGCTTAGATACAAAGCCAGACAACAAGGCGCGGAGGCTTGCCACATCTGACTACAAGCTGAGCCAGCTGTGCCCCAGGGTAGTGCATGGGCTGGTAGAGCGTGATAAAAGTCACTTGGTAATGGAAAATTCTCCCCAACTGTTGCCAAGCCCTCAGCCAGCTGCCAAACCTATCAGGGAAACTCAACAAGGGCTGTTCTTCAATAACCGGCTGCACTTATTTTCTCCTCTGCAACATTTCCATTATAGACCAATTCATCCCTATGGATATTGACATTAGGCTCTCCCTACAGCAGAGCTACTAAATGCCCTTTCATCTACCAGGGCACATGGTTCTACAGCAGTTTCAGGCTCGCATCACTAGCTTGTCGAAAGGGGGCTCCTTGCATCTACGGATTCCAGATACCTCTACTCCTTGTGACACCAGATACCTCTACTCCTTGTGACACCAGATACCTCTACTCCTTGCGACACCAGATACCTCTACTCCTTGTGACACCAGATACCTCTACTCCTTGTGACACCAGATACCTCTACTCCTTGTGACACCAGATACATCTACTCCTTGTGACACAAGATACCTCTACTCCATGTGACACCAGATACCTCTACTCCTTGTGACACCAGATACATCTACTCCTTGTGACACAAGATACCTCTACTCCTTGTGACACCAGATACCTCTACTCCTTGTGACACCAGATACATCTACTCCTTGTGACACAAGATACCTCTACTCCTTGTGACACCAGATATCTCTACTCCTTGTAACACCAGATACCTCTACTCCTTGTGACACAAGATACCTCTACTTGGGACACCAGATACCTCTACTCCTTGTGACACCAGATATCTCTACTCCTTGTGACACAAGATACCTCTACTCCTTGTGACACAAGATACCTCTACTCCTAAGTAATGTGACACAAGATACCTCTACTCCTAAGTAATGTGACACAAGATACCTCTACTTGGGACACCAGATACCTCTACTCCTAAGTAATGTGACACAAGATACCTCTACTTGGGACATCAGATACCTCTACTCCTTGTGACACCAGATACATCTACTCCTTGTGACACCAGATACATCTACTCCTTGTGACACCAGATACCTCTACTCCTTGTGACACAAGATACCTCTACTCCTTGTGACACCAGATACCTCTACTCCTTGTGACACAAGATACCTCTACTCCTTGTGACACCAGATACCTCTACTCCTTGTGACACAAGATACCTCTACTCCTTGTGACACCAGATACCTCTACTCCTTGTGACACCAGATACATCTACTCCTTGTGACACCAGATACCTCTACTCCTTGTGACACAAGATACCTCTACTCCTTGTGACAAGATCTCTACTCCTTGTGACACCAGATACCTCTACTCCTTGTGACACCAGATACCTCTACTCCTTGTGACACCAGATACCTCTACTCCATGTGACACAAGATACCTCTACTCCTTGTGACAAGATCTCTACTCCTTGTGACACCAGATACCTCTACTTCTTGTGACAAGATCTCTACTCCTTGTGACACCAGATACCTCTACTTCTTGTGACACCAGATACCTGAGACTACTCCTTGTGACACAAGATACCTCTACTCCTTGTGACACAAGATACCTCTACTCCTTGTGACAAGATCTCTACTCCTTGTGACACCAGATACCTCTACTTCTTGTGACACCAGATACCTGAGACTACTCCTTGTGACACCAGATACCTCTACTCCTTGTGACACCAGATACCTCTACTTCTTGTGACACCAGATACCTGAGACTACTCCTTGTGACACCAGATACCTCTACTCCTTGTGACACCAGATACCTGAGACTACTCCTTGTGACACCAGATACCTCTACTCCTTGTGACACCAGATACCTCTACTCCTTGTGACACCAGATACCTCTACTCCTTGTGACACCAGATACCTGAGACTACTCCTTGTGACACAAGATACCTCTACTCCTTGTGACACCAGACAATGTGCCACCAGATACCTCTACTCCTTGTGACACAAGATACCTCTACTCCTTGTGACACCAGATACCTCTACTCCTTGTGACAAGATCTCTACTCCTTGTGACACCAGATACATCTACTCCTTGTGACACCAGATACCTCTACTCCTTGCAAAACCAGATATCTCTACTCCTTGTGACACAAGATACCTCTACTCCTTGTGACACCAGATACCTCTACTCCTTGTGACACAAGATACCTCTACTCCTTGTGACACAAGATACCTCTACTCCTTGTGACACCAGATACCTCTACTCCTTGTGACACCAGATACCTCTACTCCTTGTGACAAGATCTCTACTCCTTGTGACATGATCTCTACTCCTTGTGACACCAGATACATCTACTCCTTGTGACACCAGATACCTCTACTCCTTGCAAAACCAGATATCTCTACTCCTTGTGACACCAGATACCTCTACTCCTTGTGACACCAGATACCTCTACTCCTTGTGACACAAGATACCTCTACTCCTTGTGACACAAGATACCTCTACTCCTTGTGACACAAGATACCTCTACTCCTTGTGACACCAGATATCTCTACTCCTTGTGACACCAGATACCTCTACTCCTTGTGACACCAGATACCTCTACTCCTTGTGACACCAGACACCTCTACTCCTTGTGACACAAGATACCTTTACTCCTTGTGACACCAGATACCTCTACTCCTTGTGACACAAGATACCAGTCTACTCCTTGTGACACCAGATACCTCTACTTGTGACAAGATCTCTACTCCTTGTGATACAAGATACCTATACTCCTTGTGACACCAGATAGCTCTACTCCTTGTGACAAGATCTCTACTCCTTGTGACAAGATTTCTACTCCTTGTGACTCCAGATACCTCTACTCCTTGTGACACCAGACACCTCTACTCCTTGTGACACAAGATACCTCTACTCCTTGTGACACCAGATACATCTACTCCTTGTGACACCAGATACCTCTACTCCTTGTGACAAGATCTCTACTCCTTGTGACACAAGATACCTCTACTCCTTGTGACACCAGATACCTCTACTCCTTGCGACACCAGATACCTCTACTCCTTGTGATACAAGATACCTATACTCCTTGTGACACCAGATAGCTCTACTCCTTGTGACAAGATCTCTACTCCTTGTGACAAGATCTCTACTCCTTGTGACACCAGATACCTCTACTCCTTGTGACACCAGATACCTCTACTCCTTGTGACACCAGATACCTCTACTCCTTGTGACAAGATCTCTACTCCTTGTGATACAAGATACCTATACTCCTTGTGACACC
>JAWQFJ010000492.1:37500-55769 GCA_034096865.1 Theodoxus fluviatilis
AAGGGAAGGACAGGACACGAGAGAAGACAAGAGAAAAAGGAAGGACAGGACAAGACAGAAGGCAAGAGAATAAGGACACGACAGGACACGAGAGGAGACAAGAGAAAAAGGAAAGGACAGGACACGACAGAAGACAAGAGAAAAAGGAAAGGACAGGACACGAGAGGAGACAAGAGAAAAAGGAAAGGACAGGACACGACAGAAGACAAGAGAAAAAGGAAAGGACAGGACACGACAGAAGACAAAATAAAAAGGACACGACAGGACACAAGAAAAGACAAGAGAAAAAAGGGAAGAACAGGACACGAGAGGTGACAAGAGAAAAAGGAAAGGACAGGACACGAGAGGAGACAAGAGAAAAGGGACACGACAGAACACGACAGAAGACAAGAGAAAAAGGAAAGGACAGGACACGAGAGGAGACAAGAGAAAAAGGAAAGGACAGGACACGACAGAAGACAAGAGAAAAAGGAAAGGACAGGACACGACAGAAGACAAGAGAAAAAGGACACGACAGGACACGAGAGAAGGCAAGAGAAAAGGAAAGGACAGGACACGACAGAAGACAAGAGAAAAAAGGAAAGGGCAGGACACGACAGAAGACAAGAGAAAAAGGAAAGGACAGGACACGAGAGAAGACAAGAGAAAAAGGAAAGGACAGGACACGACAGAAGACAAGAGAAAAAGAAAGGGTCAGGACACGAGAGGAGACAAGAGGAGAGCAGAGGAAAGATGACCAGCGTAAAAGAAAAGAGCAGAGCAGAGCAAATCAAAAGAGCAGAGCAGAACAGAGAAGCGCAGTAGAGCAGAGGAGAGCAAAAGAGCAGAGCAGAGCAAAGCAAAAGAGCAGAGCAGAACAGAGAAGCGCAATAGAGCAGAGGAGAGCAAAAGAGCACAGCAGAGCAAAGCAAAAGAGACCACATCAGAGTAAAAGAAAGCAGAGCAGAGCAAAAAAAGAGCAGAGCAAAGCAGAGAAGAGCAGAGACGGGAAGAGAAGAGCAGTGCAGAGCAGAAGAAAGCAGAGCAAAGCAGAGGAGAGAAGACGAGAGCACAGTAAAGCAGACCAGAGCAAACACAAAGCGAAGCAAAGCCCAACAGAGGAGAGGAGACATGAGGCCAGAAGAGAGATCTTTGGCTCAGCGTCCCAGATGGTGCGTAGAGGAAAATGTAACAAAGATAAACAGATCACAACAAGCCGACGACAGGTTTATTAAAACCAACTCCAAACGAAAAAGATCCGTACAAGTGCAGATAATCGCTTCAACTTTATTTTAAAAAACACCCCTTCCTGTAAACGGATGTTAAGCAATAATGTTTCGACACTCATTCTATTTCAATACCAAAGGGGCATCTCTCGAGAATCAGCCTTCGTTACATTTCTACAGTATTAAAAAATACATATCAAGAAAACAAAAAGCCACTGACAGGCACAGAGCAGTAAAAATCAAGACCGCTGCTCGAGACATACATCTCGCTCACCTCCATAGCGATAAATCTTGCTTGCCACAGTGACAAGGGAGCAAGTCAGCGCGGCCCATCAGACCCCGGGCACACCCGGCAGCCGCCACCTGACGCTGTCACTCCCACACAGACCACGCTACTGCTGTGTTGCACTGAAAATGGCGGCCGAGAACCGCTACTGTCACAAATGGCGACACGGTGTGCTGTTGGCGGACACCGAGCCGAGAAGCCGCGTGTAATGGCACGGGGATCCCAGTCTGCATGCACAATCAGGTTTGAGACAGGCAGCCACTCATCCACTGTCACTCCCTCCAGCCGAGACGCTGGTGCAGCCACATACATTGTATATAAGGAGGACGGAATGGACTAGAAGTAAAGGAGGGTGTGACAGCACATGAAAGGAAATGGGGGCGGGGGAGGGGGGGGAGAACAGATGGAACGATGTGATGAGGGATACAGTGGCAGGGAGGGGGGAAGCAGGGAGGGAGTAGGCAGGGAGGGGGTAGGCAGGGAGGGGGGAGGCAGGGAGGAGGGAGGGGGGAGGCAGGGAGGGGGGAGGCAGGGAGGGGGGAGGCAGGGAGGGGGGAGGCGGGGGGCAGGAAGGGGGGAGGCAGGGGTGGGGGGAGGCAGGGAAGGGCGGAGGCAGGGAGGGGGGGGGGGGGGGGGGGGAAGGCAGGGAGATGGTAGGAAGGGAGATGACCTCTCAAGTACGGAGTCCCTCAGGGCTCTGTTCTGGGTCCTCTGCTGTTTCTACTGTACACCCAACCACTCTCCAATGTAATTGATAGTCATTCAGTCTCTCACAGTGAATTTGCTGATGATACCCAGCTCTACAACTCCTCCCATCCCAGTCAAATCCACTCTCTTCTTTCTACCAGCGAACACTGTATCTCTGACGTGAAACAGTGGATGACCCGGAACAAGCTCCAACTCAATGACTCAAAAACTGAAGCACTCCTGGTGGGCGGCGGAGGCGAATCGGATCAGGCCCTCAAACTAACCATTGGTCACAGTGACATCGTCTTCTCTCAGTCTGTTAGAAATTAGGCGTCATGTTTGACGATGATCTGTCAATGAGAGCTCATGTCAACAAAGTCTGTCAGTTAGCATATTACGAGTTAAGGAAAATTAGTACCATTCGTCATTATCTTTCTCAGCAGGCCACCAAAACGCTCATCACATCACTTGTTCTGTCTCGTCTCGACTATGGAAACTCTCTTCTCGCTGGCATCCCTGACACTCTGCTTAACAAACTCCAGAAAGTTCAGAATTGTGCTGCTAGGCTAGTTTTTCGATGTCCCAAGCGTACCCATGTCTCTCCACTCCTACATACACTTCACTGGCTCCCCATCTCTCAGAGGATAGATTATAAACTTGCTACTTTGTGCTTCAAGGCCATCAACAACACCGCACCACACGCTCTTACAGAAATTCTTACAGTCTACACGCCCTCCAGATCTCTACGCTCAGCTGCTGACTCTAGAATGCTTAAGGTCCCCCGCCGTAACAAGAAAACTCAAGGACAGCGTGCCTTCTCCTATATTGGACCTGTAACCTGGAATAGTCTCCCTCTCTCAGTCCGTCATTCTGACACTCTGCCCCAGTTCAAAAGTGCTCTAAAGACCCACCTCTTCCGATCCGCCTTTCCCGCTGAGCTGCTTCGCCTTACTTGACCTGGCCTGCAAGTGCTGTGTATATTGTATAGTTTGTTCTATTGGATCTTAGTTTTTGTTTTTTTGTTTATGTGTGTAGTGTGTGAGTTTTTGTAGGAATGTGGTGTTGAGCGGTTGTATGAGTGTTGATTCTTTGGATTGTAAACGCCATGAGCTTGCCTGTCAAGGGAAGGTATGTGCGTATGAATAAACTACATTATTACTATTAACAACAAGGAGGGGGAGTGGTGTGAGAACAGCACCAAAATATAATGGTGAGTGTCAGCAAGCAGGGAGCTAGGGTCCATCAATGATGTTAAGAAGGGAGGGATGGAGAGAGAGATGAAGACAGGGAGGGACGGAGAGAGAGATGAAGATCAGGGAGGGATGGAGAGATAGATTAAGACAGGGAAGGACGGAGAGAGAGATGAAGACAGGGAGAGACAGAGAGAGAGATGAAGACAGGGAGGGATGGAGAGAGAGATGAAGACAGGGAGGGACGGAGAGAGAGATGAAGACAGGGAGGGATGGAGAGAGAGATGAAGACAGGGAGGGACGGAGAGAGAGATGAAGACAGGGAGGGACGGAGAGAGAGATGAAGACAGGGAGGGATGGAGAGAGAGATGAAGACAGGGAGGGATGGAGACAGAGATGAAGACAGGGAGGGACGGAGAGAGAGATGAAGACAGGGAGGGATGGAGAGAGAGATGAAGACAGGGTCAGGACGGAGAGAGAGAGAGAGAGAGAGAGAGAGAGAGAGAGAGAGAGAGAGAGAGAGAGAGAGAGAGAGAGAGAGAGAGAGAGAGAGAGAGAGAGTCAGAGAGGGGGGGGGGGATCCCTGTGATGAAGTAAAGGAGGGAGAGAGACAAAGACAAAGAGAGGAAGTCAGAGACTCAGCAGGAAGGACAGAAAGTCAGGCTGATCAAACAACTCCTAATCTCTGTCTAAACTCAACTGCACCCAAGCAGCCCCACGGGCATTTTTGGTAAAGGTTACCCAGGCCTTGGGTGTTCACTACAGTTCTACCCTAACTCCACAGGCTGGTGTGAGAGCCTGGGGGGCATCCTCCATAAACACAGACAGCAGCACTTGGCAGTGCAGTTTCGTGTTGAAGCGTACATGTAACTACTCAAGATGTCACTGTGCATTGACTATTGGGCTGCAGCTGTCATTTGGGGAATTTCGTCCATGTACAGCTGGGGAAAAAATTATTAGACCACTTACGTTTTTTTAGTTTTTAGACTTAGTGCAATGATGCCACTCCATTTCAAGTAATATAATTGTAACCATATGGAAAAGTTGTTAATAAATGATTGTACAATGATCTCACATACTTATTGATATCAGAATGATGAAAATACAATATATATTGCAGATCAACAGATGACACGGTCAAAAATGTCAATTAAAATGTTCACCTCACTTGGCTCTTCCAGCATCCTAATGAATGTAATCCTTTTCTAACATTAACAAAAACGTTTTATAATGACAAAGGGTAATTGAGAGGAGATTATTGGATGATAAAACCTCATCAGGGATGCCAAACAAGATCAGAGAACTCTCTGGGGAGGATCCACTCAAGATGGTCACCCTTTTCGAAGAAGGATATAGCCAAAGGAAGATAGCAGAGAGAGTAGATGTATCCAAGACAGCAGTTCATCACATTATTAAGAAGTTCCAAGCCCATGGGACAACTATCAACTGCAATGGATGAGTACCAACAGAGATGACCATTAGCTCCTCAGGGTATCTCTTCACAACAGGCGAGCCACATCACCACAGCTTAAAACGCCAATGGGCCCAGCTGACAGGCATTCATTGAACATTCCTCCAGAACTGCGAGGAAAAGTTTGCTGAAATAGAATCTTCAGGCCTGCAAGGCAAAGAAGAAGCCCCTGGTGAATGAATGCCAGAGGAAGCAGATGATGCACTGAGTCCCAAACCACTGAAGATGGACAGCGGAAGACTGGTCCAAAGTCATGTTTACCAATGAGTCCAACTTTGAGCTTTCCCCTACACCAGGCCATGTAATGGTGCGCAGAAGGCCTGGAGAAGCTTACAAGCATGCATGCCTGGTTCTCACTGTGAAACATGGAGGCGGATCCATATTGGTTTTGGGGGGCCATGTCAGTCTCTGGTATCGGTGTCCTGACGCTATGTGAAGACCGCATGAATAGCTTTGCTTACAGAGAGGTTCTGGAGCATGCCATGCTCCACTCAGCACAGCAACTGTTCCTCACAGACCAGGAGTGGGTGTTGCAGATGGATAATGGCTGAATGACCATGATGTCTATGTCCTTCCATGACTAGGACAGTCTCCAGATATGAACCCCATTGATAATCTGTTGGACATCCTGGGCAAAGCTGTTTGAGAGGACAAGCCAAGCAGTAAGAAAGAAATTTCGACTCAGAAACGGGCCAAAATCAATCCTGAACTTTGCAAAAAGCTTGCTTTTAGCATGTCATCTTGAGTGAAGGCTTTGCTCAAGGTCAAAGGATGGCCTACAAAATTCTGACAACCTCAGAATTACCCTATTGTGTGCTGAAACTCAGCTGAAATGTTAAGAAAGTGAAAAATATTGTTAAATTGATATCTGTGACCACATTCCACTTCAGTTACCGTCGCTGTGCATTTTTTCAACTTACTCAGTCGTTTCGGCATCTAGACATGATTGACAATAAAAATCAATTTCAATCAAAGTGACTCTTTGTTACAAATGGTTGAATGTGAGCACAAAAGGCTAATACATTGTTATATTTGTGATAGATAACCACGAGCTTCAATAAAAACAAGGCAATTAAGTCATGATATTGCTTTCCTAATAATTTTTTCCACAGCTGTATGTATGCATGTATGTGCCAGAGGATTGATGATCTTGGCTACAATGAGTACAAATGCAAATCAGTCATGCCTGGTAGTCGGATTGCTTGGAAGCATCCACCCCCGGCGAAATGACATTCTAGAATTTTCAAAAATTCTAGAACATTCTAGAACATTCTAGAACATTCTAGAATAAATTTGATGGAATGATTCTAGAATTCTTTTGTTCCAGAATAATTCTAGAATATTCTAGAACAATACTTTTTCTTAGAATATTATTCTAGAACATTCTAGAACATTACTTTTTCTTAGAATATTATTCTAGATCAAGACCTTTCAAAGAATATTCTAGAAAATATTAAATAAAATGATTTTTTTATAAAAAGAAATGAACAACAAAGCATTTCAACACACACGTGTCAACATATATATGAATGTAAATTTGATGTTGATGTTCATATAATTCAGGAAGTGTTTTACGATTTCCTACTTTTCACTGACTAAGCAAAATAAAAAATGCATGGACTTCAAAAACATAATGGTGTTAAAGTGGGAATTGTAGTCCCGTGCGACCATGGATCCAATATGCAATGTCCATGGGAGCGACATACGCGTCTCTGATCATACCCGGCCTCGCGTTATTTACGTCAAGATCTAAAAATAGAAGAAAAAAACGGAAGTGGCCGATTTATCGCAATGCCTGCTGGGAAGCACAGAGCTGGGAAGCACTTAAAAGTTCGGTTACACACTTGTGCGTTTGATCGAAATCGGACAAGTTTTAGCTGTGTTGTAGCGATTTTTGCCGATATTTCGACTGAAGTTCTGACTTTTTTCGCGTCATGGCCGACTCCGCATCGGATGAGAGCGAAGGAAGCGACAATGCTGCTGATTCATTTCTGAATTTGACCTGATGTCGGTGCGCGGGAAATCTATCCGCTTGAACAAGACCAGTGGATGCGAGAGATGTTGGAAGAGGAATCGTCGGAGGAAGAGTATCTAGACTTCCACTTAGGATCGTGGCAGACAGAAAATTTTCGTTCTCGTATGCGACACACCTTTCGACGCGCTCAAGGAGTAAAGATTGAATCCCCTCGGACGCAACGCCTCTTCATGTCTTCTCTGATCTTCACAGACGCGATGTGGGAACGACTTCACTTGTGACAGACAAATCGGTATGCTGAGAGAGAGAGAGACAGAGGAATCCACCTCCTGCCAGCTCCAAGTGGGCACCTGTGACAGTTTCTGAGATGAAAACATTCATCGATCTCTCCATCGCAATGGGTGTGCTTCGCATGCCTGAGAAGCAAGATTTTTGGCGACAGAAGAAGTGGCTTTTGAGTTTTTCCGTAGTTTTCGAGACTAAGTTCCCCAACTGGCCCAAGGCAATCGAGAGACGGATTCCTTTCTCTGTAGCGGTACCTGCATCTACAATTCGATCCCCAATAACTTTCTTCACTGTTCACAAGAATTGCAAGGTATGAGGTACATTTATGAATTGAATGGGATTTGATTGATAAAATCAGTTGGGTGGAAATTGGTGATTCAGATATCATCTGAATAGATCTCTGATGTGTGCAGTTGTTTCAAACACCATGATCATCTGATGTGTGCAGTTGTTTCAAACACCATCAAACTAAGTACATGAAATTCGTATGCCACCATTTCTAGCTGGATACCAGCATCAAAACTGTGTTATGTTTTAGCTCCTTCACAGTGTTTCAGAGGAGATAATACTCTGAGGCAGTTGACATTTGAACTGAATCAGTGAATGTTATCTGAAGCTCAGCTATAATGTCATAGGAATTAGGCCATCTAAGTGTTGTATAATGTTTGCAAGCACGAATCAGATTTGATACAGGAAATTTGCCCTATTTGTCTCATAAACATTTTCTAAGCTTTTGCTTCTAAAGATATGCATTTCTTTTTCCTTTGTTTTATTTTTAATGTTTCCTCAACCATGAGTCACTACACTGAAGACTTCTGAATAGTTAATCATGATTTATTTATATGTATTAAAAAAAAAGAATTCCATCATTATTGTAAATGTAATGAAAACTGCAATTGTAATCTTTTCAGAAATACACACATAATGTGCACTGTTGCAACTGAACTATGGTAAGCAATTCTTGCTTTATGTATGCAGTGATCATCATTATGTACCATTTCAAACTCTGTATTAAATAATCTACATTTAACAGATATTGGTTTGTTGTTTCTTATCTAAATATTCTGTTTGAATGTTGTTGCTAAACAATTCCAAAATACTCTATTACCTTTAATTATTCTTCTCAATAATATTATTGTTCTTGAATTGTTCCAGAATGTACAGTGAGTTTTCTGGAATTTCATCTTGAATTGTTCCAGAATTATCTGTCAGTATTCTAGAATATTCTGGAATAACATTCCAGAATATTCTGGAATAATTCCAGAATTATTCTAGAACTGTGTTTCCTATCTTCGTCTGTAAGTATTCAAGAACATTCATTACCATTCTAGAATATTCTAGAATATTCTAGAATTATTTTCTAGAATATTCTAGAAAATATTCTAGAATATTTCTAGAATACTTCCTTGAATTCTCATTTAACCTTCTGTCATTATTCTAGAACCTTGGACTCTGGTTCCAGAAATCACATTCTAGAATCTTCTGGAACATTTCTAGAATAGTTCTGGAACGATTCCAGACCGTTTCGCCGGGGGCCCCGGCGAAATGACATTCTAGAAATTTCTAAAATTCTAGAACATTCTAGAACATTCTAGAATGTTCTGGAATAAATTTGATGGAATAATTCTAGAATTCTTTAATTCCAGAATAATTCTAGAAAATTCTAGAACATTACTTTTTCTTAGAATATTATTCTAGAACAAGACCATTCAAAGAATATTATAGAAAATTGTAAATAAAACGATATTTAAAAAAAGAAGTGAACAATAAAGCATTTCAACACACACGCAAGACACTTTAGTGATCACACACAGAATATAAGATTTAGTGTTAAATCACCTAAAGTTCATTCACAGTTCTTAATTGTCCACAATTTTCATTTTCTCAGATCACAGAACAGTTCTAATCATAACTCGCTGAGTCGCTCACAGTTGCAGTGTGCACATTTCTTTGCAATACACAATAGTGATCTTGATTAAAACTCAGAATTTAATAATAGAGCAACTAGTGTTTGTCACGGCCCGAGTGGATGACTACTGATGGGAATTGTAGTCCCGTGCGATCATGGATCCAATATACAATGTCCATGGGAGCGACAATTACGCGTCTGATCGTACCCTTGCCTTGTTTACGTCAAGATCTAAAAATAGCATTAGCAAACGGAAGTGGCCGACTTATCGCAATGCCTGCTGGGAAGCAGAGAGACCGCGCACTTAGATCGCTTTCAAACTTGTGCGAAATCGGACCAGTTTTAGCTGTGTTGTGGTGATTTTTGTCGAGATTTCGACTGACGTTCTGACTTTTTTCGCGTCATGGCTGACTCCGCATCGGACGAAGGCGAAGGAAGCGACATTGATGCTGATTTTGACGATGTCTGATCAGACTGATGCGAGAGATGTTGGAAGAGGAATCGTCGGAGGAAGAGTTTCTAGGCTTCCAAGGATAGTGGCAGACAGAAAATTTTCGTTCTCGTATGCGACACGCCTTTCGACGCGCTCAAGGAGTAAAGATTGACATCACCTCGGACGCAAAACCTCTTCATGTCTTCTCTGATCTTCACAGACGCGATCATGCGCGATGTGGGAACGCTTGTGACAGAGACACATCGGATGATCGGTATGCTGAGAGAGAGAGAGAGAGAGAGAGAGAGAGAGAGAGAGAGAGAGAGAGAGAGAGAGAGAGAGAGAGAGAGAGGAATCCACCTCCTACCAGCTCCAAGTGGGCACTTGTGACAGTTCCTGAGATTAAAACTTTCATCGGTCTCTCCATCGCAATGGGTGTGCATCGCTTGCCTGAGATTCGTGAGAAGCAAGATTTTTGCCGACAGAACGTCAGAAGTGGCTTTTCCGTCGACGTAGTTTTCGAGACTAAGTTCCCCAAGGCAATCGAGAGACAGATTCCTTTCTCTGTGGCGGTACCTGCATCTACAATTAGGTCCCCAATAACTTTCTTCACTGCTCACAAGAATTGCAAGGTATGAGGTACAATTATGAATGGGATTTGATTGATAAAATCAGTTGGATGGAAATTGGTGATTCAGATATTATCTGAATCTCTGATGTGTGCAGTTGTTTCAAACACCATCTGATGAGTACCATTTCAAAATCTGTATTAAATAATCTACATTTAACAGAGATTGGTTTGTTGTTTTTTTAACTAAATATTCTGTTTGAATGTTTTTGCTAAACAATTCCAAAATACTCTCATACCTAATTATTCTTCTCAATAATATAATTATTGTTCTTGAATTGTTCCAGAATGTGCAGTCAGTTTTCTGGAATTTCATCTTGAATTGTTCCAGAAGTATCTGTCAGTATTCTAGAATATTCTGGAATAACATTCCAGAATATTCTGGAATACGTACTAAATTCTTCTAAGTTATAATAATAATGGTGTTCTGGAATAATTCCAGAATTATTCTAGAACTGTGTTTCCTTCTTCATCTGTAAGTATTCAAGAACATTCATTACCATTCTAGAATATTCTAGAATATTCTAGAATTATTTTCTAGAATATTCTAGAAAATATTCTAGAATATTTCCTTGAATTCTCATTTAAGCTTCTGTCATTATTCTAGAACCTTGGACTCTGGTTCCAGAAGTCACATTCTAGAATCTTCTGGAACATTTCTAGAATTGTTCTGGAACGATTCCAGACCGTTTCGCCGGGGTGGTAGGGTTTGGGGGTGGGACTGGAGGGTAGGTGGGAGATGGTGAAGTTCATGACTGCAATGAAATATGAGATTAATGATGTATTAGAGCAACACTTCTATTCAGTCTATAATGATGGCCATGGCGCAATAATGAGCATTGGATATGTCTGTTCAATTCAATGTAATTTCATGATTCTAAATATGTGAAAAGGAACAGTAACCAGTCAGAGAGTGGGTGGGTGAGTGAGTAAGAAAGGAATTACATCTCCATGTCATTGCTAAACAGTATACTTAATGTCAAATAATATTGTTGTTTGCTATAAATTTCTTAATTGTCAAGAAGTCGCCATTTGAGATCTTGTTCCCCGGCCTCATTGGCTGCATGAGTTGCAATATGTAATGTGTTCATCATGTACAATGAATGTACCCCCCTAAGATGAATAAAGTCATTTTGGTATGTATGTATGTATGTATGTATGTATGTATGTATGTATGTATGTATGTATGTATGTATGTATGTATGTATGTATGTATGTATGTATATAATATACAAGGTATACAACACAGAAAGCCTGACATGTGCATAATAAACTATGCTGATGGGAAGTGCTACATTGTGGAAATAGCTACACCATATGATGCTTTTTTGGACACTTGCTATGATGCAAAGTTTCAAAAATATCTCCCTCTGTGCCAGAGAATTCAAGAGACAGGATTTGACTGTAGAGTCATTGTACTGGTAGTAGGGTCTCTTGGTAATGTGCACAATAAATACTGCAGTGGTCTGAAAATGCTAGGGCTAAGCACCCTAAGAGCCAAAGCAGTTGGAAGATACTGATCAGTCAGTGCTGTGATTGGCTCTCTCATCATCTGGAAAAAGAGAAGCAAAAGTGTATTGAAAGACAGAATAGGGCGAGTTAATCCACGAGTCAGCTGATGGGTGATCAGAAACAGGGCAAGGGAAACAATCCAAGTGATCTCCCTTGAACTGTTGAACTGGAGGGACTGTGACACTTGTTTGTAACATATTCTGTGCATCTTAGCTCAGCTCTCTGATACTATTGTGTTGTGGTGTGTGTTAAATCTTATTTGCAACTTTCCCAGCAAGTGTTAATCGATACAGTATGTTTATTGAATGGATGCTGACTCCAGGATTGCATCTCAATGCCCACTAATATTTCAAGTGTCTCTTCTGTCATGGTAATTTCTATCTGTGTGTAATGTCAACATAAGACAGTGTTAAACACTATACACCCAAACAGAAACATGTGTACTCACTGGAAATGGCTTACTATTTTAAAAAAAGGCTCCTAATGTGCCAAATCTTGTTTGCAACTTTCCCAGCTTGTGTTACTTGATGAGTAAGTTTGTAATGCTGCTTCTAGGAAACCATGTCAATGCCCACTAACTATTTTAAGTGTTTTTACCATCAAGGTAATCATAATTTTTTAACTGTCTGTAAAGTCAATGTAACAAACTGATGGTAAACACTGTACAGGTGACTAACATGCCTACAAATGTAAACTTATGTTTGGAAAAATATATATATATTGTGATAAAGGCCTTGGAAATGACAAAGGCATATCATATGTTGTAGCCAAACAGAGATAATGTGCTAAGCCCATATGATCAGCCACAACTACTCTTTGTTCCAAATTAGGTCTATGTTCTGTAAAAAATACTCAATGGTTGAGAGTTTATGCATTCAATTTATCCTTATTTTGTTCATGTGTGCAGATGTTGTACAATTTTCATGAATAAAGTCTTTTTGATGTGTATGTATGTATGTATGTATGTATGTATGTATGTATGTATGTATGTATGTATGTATGTATGTATGTATGTATGTATGTATGTATGTATGAATGTATGTATGTATGTATGTATGTATGTATGTATGTATGTATGTATGTATGTATGTATGTATGTATGTATGTATGTATGTATGTATGTATGTATGTATGTATGTATGAATGAATGTATGTATGTATGTATGTATGTATGTATGTATGTATGTATGTATGTATGTATGTATGTATGTATGTATGTATGTATGTATGTATGTATGTATGTATGTATGTGTGCAAATGGTAAGGCAGACACTAGAGAAGGCGATTTTGACTGAGTTCTGTGAAGTATTTGAAAACCAACATGTCTCGATGGACGGGTTGTCAGTGGTGGGACCTAGCAAGCCAGATTTGTGTATCTTAGATCATCTTAATTCAACAGCCTTCATCATCGAAATGGTCTGCCCGTTTGAAACATTCATCGAAAGATGCTACCAACATAAATTTGAAAAGTACATGCCTCTCTGTCTTTTGCTTAATGATGCTGGCTTTTCCACGAAAATAGTAGTCCTGGTGATTGGGTCCCTTGGTACTGTACATCGCAGATTTGTCAAAGGCCTCATGTTGTTGGGCCTAACAAAACGCTTAAGCAGGAATCTAGCTAAGTACCTTAGTCTGTCAGTCACGATAGGGTCAAGGAGAGCTTGGGCCAGAAGAAATTTCTTAATGGAAAGGGAACTTAGATAGATGAACTTTTGTATGGGCTGACTTGTGAAGTTTTACTAAATCATCGTTGAAGAGACGAATCTGTCCAGACGGGTGCTTCAGTTAGACTAGTGACCCTTCACATAGCTGTGATTTTAGCAGCCATGTATGATCTTTGTACATGTTCTGCAATAAAGTGATTTGATATGTATGTATGTATGTATGTATGTATGTATGTATATGAATGTATGTATGTATGTATGTATGTATGTATGTATGTATGTGTGTGTGTGTATGTATGTATGTATGCATGTATGTAGATGTGTACACCTTGTGCGGAAAGAACTTGAAAAGACAGTACTGACGGAGTTCTGCGAGATCTACAAGAACCAGCAGGTCGCAATGGAAGGCCTGGAGTTGGTAGGATCATGCAAACCCGATCTATGCGTGATAGACCACCTCAATTCCGTTGCCTTTATTGTCGAGATTGCCAACCCATTTGACACCTTTGTTGACAAGTGTTATCAACATAAATTCCACAAATATATGCCTTTGTGTCTTTCACTCAGTGACGCTGGTTTCTACGCTCGAGTTGTAGTTCTCGTAATTGGATCTCTAGGCACTGTACATCATCGGTTTGTCAAAGGTCTGCTGATGCTGGGTTTGTCTAAACGCCAGGCTAAGGGCCTAGCCAAATATCTCAGCTTGTCTGTTATGATAGGGTCCAGACGTGCATGGGCAAGAAGGGGATTTTTGCTGGAACAAGGACTGCAAAAGTAAATGTAGTTTAATAGTGCATACTCCTGTTTTCTCTCCACGATTACATGAGCAGGCATAGCAAATGTATGATGGATTTACGAGTGGACGAGACACTCACTTGCATGGCTTATGCTTTGCGGATATGTCATTATTTTGTGCAATTTTTCTGCAATAAAGTGATTTAATATGTATGTATGTATGTATGTATGTATGTATGTATGTATGTATGTATGTATGTATGTATGTATGTATGTATGTATGTATGTATGTATGTATGTATGTATGTATGTATGTATGTATGTATGTATGTATGTATGTATGTATGTATCAAAAAGTAAGAGAAATGGCCAGAAGCAGTCTTGCACTCCACATGCAGAAGAGAAAGGTTCCTGCAGCTCCACTTGAGGATGAAAACTTCTTGGGCTTCAAAATAAATGAAAGAAGAAGGCTTGAAAAAAATAGCAAGGTCAACTGGTCACACTCAAGTTACCTTGAACTCCATGAACTCTGCCTACGTTTAGGTATCCAATTAGACTTTGACGAGGAAAACGATCTCTACGCAGCCATGATTCCTGCAGCAGATGATGACGACGAAATCTTCCTGCGCTACACTGACCCGTCAAAATTGTTCACTGCACTCAAACACAATGAAATCAGGCAGGACCTCGACCACTGGCACAGTTTACAACAGCAAGGTGCCTTGGTACGAGAGGCTTTTCCTGTGGCAGACATGGCATGTTCCAATACACACCTGACCAACGGTAACATTACGGACCATCTCACTAAATTTGTGGCTAAAGGAAGACTACAGCTCCTGGAAACTTGTGCGGTGAACAACACATACTACCCAAATTCCTATTCTAGAGCTTGTCAGTTGTGCCATTTCCACACGGACACAAATTCGCATGCATGCGCTAAACGGCTGCAGCCACCTGAAAGGTCTGTACATTGAAAGACATGACAGGTGTGTGAAATTAGTAAAGAGAGAACTGAAAGAGAACGTGTTGACATAGTTTTGTGAAGTTTTTGAGAACCAGGCAGTCTCTATGGAAGGGCTGGATGCAATAGGACCATGTAAACCGGACTTATGTGTAATTGACCATCTAAACTCAGCCGCCTTTATCGTTGAGATTGCCAACCCCTATGATACCTTCATTGAGAAATGCTATCAACACAAGTTTGATAAGTACATGCAACTATGCATCGCACTCAATGACGCTGGCTTTTACACAAGAATAATTGTTTTGATAGTTGGTTCCCTTGGCACTGAACATCGAAGATTCAAAAAGGGTCTCATGCTGATGGGTCTTTCAAAGCGCAAAAGCAAACGTTTGACCAAATACCTTAGTTTGTCAGCCATGATTGGTTCGAGAAGGGTTTGGGCCAGAAGAAACTATCTCATGCACATGTATAGATACGTGATAGATAATCCGGTCACTATTTTGACAACCTGAAATTTTATGGCCTTTACAACTCTTTTGCAGGGCAGCAAAGTCGAGCAGGGTTTTAGGATGAAACAAGCATTCCTCTGTATAGCTGATTTTTAGCAGGCATGTATAGTCTTTGTACAAATTTCTGCAATAAAGTGATTTGATATGTATGTATGTATGCATGTATGCATGTACGTATGCGTGTATGTATGCGTGTGTGTATGTATGTATGTATGTATGTACATATGTATACATAAGTTCAACAAATACATGCCACTACACTTCAGGCTTTGTGAAGCGGGTTTTTCCACCAAGATCGTTGTCCTGGTGATAGGTTCTCTTGGAACCGTGCACCGACACGTAGTCCCAGGCCTGACACTACTGAGCTTACCCAAGAGAGTGAGCAAAGGCCTTGCAAAATACCTCAGCATCTCGGTGATGATTGGATCAAGAAGAGTCTGGGCTAGACGAGGTCACATAATGACGCGAACTGTAAGTCCTTGACTTTCACCTGACCAGCTCACACCCATGATGACCTCCAGCTCGATATAATATTATTAAAAGAGGTTTTCGACCAGGTATACAAGCTGATGCTAATCTACCTATGCCATGTAGTAAATGCACATACAGAGGAGAGAGAGAGGGGGGGGGGGGGGAGTTGGGGGGGAGAGAGGGGGGGGGGGAGAGAGAGAGAGAGAGAGAGAGAGAGAGAGAGAGAGAGAGAGAGAGAGAGAGAGAGAGAGAGAGAGAGAGAGAGAGAGAGAATCCCACAGGGTGGCAGAGACAGGCTGACGGACAGAGCCGGACAGACAGATGGACAGACATATGGGTGGATGGAGAGACAATGACGGAGAGACTATGAGTGGTACAGAAAGAAGTACAGAGAAACAGAGTCTAACTACAGAGAGAGAGGAAGAGAATTTAAGTTACATATAGAGAGGGCCAAATGCAATCATACATGGCGAATGGTGTATCATGATAGAATAACGTCATAAAGCTCCAACATTCTCTGTTATCCATGAGGCCATCGAAGTGGATGGGGGTAACGCTTGCATTCCTTTGATATTGCTCTTGATGAATGTAATCAATTTCTTGCAATAAAGTGTTTTGATATATGTATGTATGTATGTATGTAAGTATGTATGTATGCAAGTGTGTAAGTATGTATGTGTATGCATGTGTGTACCTGTGTGTGTACGTGTGTGCTTGTGTGTGTGTGTGTGTGTGCATGTGTATTTGTGCGTGTGCATGTGTGTGTGTGTGTGTGTGTGCACGTGCATGCATGTGTGTGCGTGCATGCACGTGTGTATGAGCATGCGTGTGTGTGTGTGTGCGTGTGTGTGTGTGTGTGTGCCTGTGTGTGTGTGTGCCTGTGTGTGTGTGTGCCTGTGTGTGTGTGTGTGTGTATGCATACATGTGCGTGTGCGTGTGTGTGTGCATGTGTGCCTCTGTGTGTTGTGTGAGCATGCATGTGTGCGTGTGTGTGTGTGAGTGTATGTGTGTGTGTGTGTGTGTTTGTATTGTGTATGTGTGCGGTGTGCATCTGTGTGTGTGTTTGTATTGTGTATACATGTGTGCGGTGTGCATGTGTGTGTGTGTGTGTGTGTGTGCATGCACGAGAAAGCATGCATGCAAGCAGGTGCAGATATTCAGGTGGCCTAAACTTCTTTGTTTCTTTGAATATGTTTATCAGAGAACTTGGGAAGTGAACATGAATAACCATGAAAAATAGACCAAAAATGGAAAGGGAAATTTTGCCTCAATTAGTAGTACATTATATGGCCCATCCTGGCATTTTCCTAACACACACTTTCTGGATCAGTAACTGAAGGGCAGGAAAAGTCTGGGTAGCCAAGTCAAAATAGAACAAATAACAACTACAGACAAAGATCTATACAAAATGAAGCTAAGCAAAAGACATGCAGTGCAGTTAAAGTTGATCAAAAACCACATTTTAAGAGCTCATGGAATAATTACTCAATGTGAGTGAGGTGTACAGATGTAATGGCACAGAAAAAATAAAAGAAGACAGCAACAAGAGACATTTGACATGGGGAACAGCAACTGCCACAATGGCTGCAAGGCACAGAGCATTGATCATTGAGCCACTGTGACCAAAAACTGGGAAAAATGGAGACACCAGCCAGCAATGCAACTCAAGGCAAAGGGTAAGCAATGAACACAGAGCAGCTGGACAAAGAAGCTTTGAAACCAAGAACACTATTGTCACCTTCTCAGCCATGGCCACTAGCTGTATGCACAAGGAACAGTGTCCACGTCAGATGGGAAGAATCAGTGTGACTCCCTCTATCCAACACAAAACTCTGGCCTGCAGGCCCTCGGCTGATGCTAGGAGCAAAACTGCCTGCAATGCTCACTGCTCACCATCTCTGGTGGCTCCAGCCAGCCAGAACTGGCCACGGAGCTGTGTTTGCAGGTGAACACAATCTCACCTGTGCTTCCCATCAGAAAGGGCAGGTTTGAACTGGCTGACACAATGAAGTGAGTGTTTCTTCATAGGAATTGAATGCAACACACCACCATGGCCCCATGTCAGAAGGCATCCCTGGCTGCTGGGTTTTCAGGACATGCTCTGAAGGCAACTACAACCACAACCAAGCAAGAAAATAACAAAAAGGAAGAGTAGGTGCGTAAAATTTTAAAATTTGTTTTACTTGTTTGTTTGTTTTTTTAATCAGATTGAGACTGCGTGTGTGTGTGTGTGTGTGTGTGTGTGTGTGTGTGTGTGAGTGAGTGTGTGAGAGAGAGAGAGAGAGAGAGAGAGAGAGAGAGAGAGAGAGAGAGAGAGAGAGAGAGAGAGAGAGAAATATATATAT
>JAWQFJ010000492.1:55779-66295 GCA_034096865.1 Theodoxus fluviatilis
CACCTCTGTACTTTTGACCATATATATATATATATATATACTTGAACACACCCGTGCATACAAATGTATGCATGCAACTGATGCATGCATTAAACATTCACACACACACACACACACACACACACACACACACACACGCACATGCAAACACGCACTCATTCACACATCACCTACAGGCATGCCTATGCACACACAGACTTACACACGCACACGCACATATACATATACACAAACACATACACACATGCACACACACATAAGCACGCACGCACGCACGCACACACACACACACACACACACACACACACACACACACACACACACACACACACAGGCATGCACCTTACGTGCAGTTACACATGTTATGAACCTTTTTTTTTTATTCCTAGCCCCGGCGATCGTTTCCCTCCCATCACATCTTTAACAGCAGCAACAAATCAGCGAGCCCATTACCACCCATAGGGACAGCGTGTTTTTAAAGTGGTAATCGTGCGATTACCTCGCTAGCACTAGGCTAGCAGACGGTCGCCGACATCGATCAACTCGGTACGCAAAGAATGCACACCATACAAGGATCTTACTCTACAATGATCAATATACATCCCGCACATGCAAACCACATGCGTCGTACTTTAAGTAAACTGCATCTACTTGTAACTGATTTCGGCAGGTCGTGAATATGTCACGAATATGTCAGACACAAGCAGACGGTCGGTTCAAAGGTGTCAAAACACAAGCAAGTTACGGATTAACGAAACTTTCCTCGCTCATCGTGGAGAAACTTACCAGCCGTGGGTCCGGAGAAATGACGTCTTTTTCACTTGGATATCCAGAAGTGGGTCCTTTACTGTCACAATTGTGGTCTATCATAGCTGGAAATCATCATCAGATACACACCAGAATTGCCTTAGCGAATGTGTTTCGTTGGCAGCTGCCATTAAACAACATTTATCTCCTCCACGCAAAGAGAGTTGTAACTCGAATGACCACCGCGAGTTCTCTCCCTTGCAAAGCTGAGCGCCTACTCCAGTGGTGCCGCGCGATGCACGTTTAGCAAATTGCATCGTGTTTTGTTCATGGAACTCAAACATCAACGAAGGTTCGAAATGGTGCTTGGCTATTAATGTGTAACTCCAGAAAATATATGTTATGCTCATATAGCCTCCTGAGCTGAATGCAATTATTGGTGTAAGTTTGAAGTTCACCCCCAATTTCTTTTCGTTGGCATTATTGGAGACGAATTATATATTGAGTAATGTTTTACAAATGAGCTCATAACCAAAATTAGAGCAATTAAGAACAAGGCTGTTTAGTAAAAATGGTCACTTCATATACGCATTTCTAATGACGCTGTCGGCTCAACGTCTATGAATTGCCAGATCGAAGCAAAACACTATTTAAGTTACAACAGAAACTTCTCTTCCTTTCCATTTTGTCTCAAATATAAAGATCAGCAGTTCCTGTCTGCGCCCCCGCCCCACCCCCCAGTGCTCCCCCGTCTGTCATGAGGGCATGGTCAGCCCCTCAGCCTCTACACGCTTGTTGAAACACTGTCTTTCAACAGGCGGATATTGGCGAGCGTGCTTAGGGTTTTAAGATGTGCGAGGCGCAGCTAGTGCCGTGGTTCTGTCCATGGGACGGAGGAACTCTCGATTTAGCTAAATACACTAAAAGACAGTCTCGATGTAAACAATGCTCCAATGTATCTGAATTCATTAACAAGCTCGATTATCTCTATAACCAGGTAATTTGAACGTCAAAAAACATCGATGGAAGCATCTGGAGGAATCTCCCTTCCATGCCGTAACCCACCCACGCCCAGAACATTTCTATTAATACTATCAAATGCTTTTTTTTAAATTCACGTCTACAAACAATGGGTACAATTTTCTCTGTTTCGACATGTAGATCTATGAATTACAGAACGAAGAACAAATATAGGCCTAGTATCCAGCGTCGAGTATCCTAGCTTTCCTGAAACCTACCTGCTCCTCACCAATTAACCATTTCTTGCCGCCACTCCTCTAACCTGTCATTAACCACAGGAGGGAATACTTTACTAAAAACTGGCAATAAATATACCCCTATAATTATCCAGGATAGAGGGGTTCTCTCTTTTGTAAATAGGAAATATTATTAATTTCGCCCATATTTTTGGTACATACTGCATGCTTTGCTAACACAGTATCAAACAGCTGAGCAATGATGGCTAGAAGTCTCTCAGGTGTACACTTGAGCATACCTGCAAGTATCTTGTCTTCCCTTGCCACCTTTCTAGTTTTCAGTTTTGCTAAGGCTCAACTGACCTCATCATTTGTTATATTCCTGTCAAGAGGTAAAAACTCGTCAGTTGCAACTGTGAGTACATCATAATCAATTTCAAATTGAGGCTGCTTTTCAATTGAAGCATAAATATGAATGTTACAAAAATATTTCCACTCTTCACATGAAAGATAACATTGCACAATGGGTCTAGTCTGAAGTTTTCACATCTGTCTCCAGAGCAAAGAGGGGTCACTGCTATTCTCTACAAGACATTTAATAGAAATATATATATATATATATATATATATATATAGAGAGAGAGAGAGAGAGAGAGAGAGAGAGAGAGAGAGAGAGAGAGAGAGAGAGAGAGAGAGAGAGAGAGAGAGAGAGAGAGAGAGAGACAGACAGACAGAGAGAGAGAGACAGAGAGAGAGAGAGAGAACGAACGAACGAACGATTTATTGTGTGGGCCCCGGGCCCATTACAAGGGGGAGAACAGCAAAACAAACGAAATCAACAGTACCGATACCGATACTGATATCAAGACTTTAGCAAGTCTTGCAGCGCGCGCATAATGACACATGTTAGTTCATAGTTCGTGATAATGTGACGTTACCATCAACACGGAAAAGTCTTCATCACTTTCGTCTCGCACGCCAGGGCAGCTGTCGTCTTTGCTGCATGCCAGGACGAGACGAGGATCTTGTGGATCCTGCAGGCTCGGGAGTTGCTCCTCGGCGGTTTGATGTGTCGGACAGCAAGTGCCTGACCTCACTACGTGATGACGCTGTGCGTAGGTCGTGGTCAGGAGTTGACTTGGTTGGATCCTGGTCTACAGCAGCTTTGGTGGGAACAGGAGTGGTGCAGGGCTGTCTGGCTTCGGATGTGCAAGTCGCCAGTCGCGATGACTTGCCCTGATCGTTGTCAGCATGGCGAGATTTGTCAGACGAGTTTTTCGGCTTGGCCAGATGTACCTCTTCATCGACTGTAGCTTCTTCTTTTTCTCTGAGGCGCTGAAACATCTCTTGCAGGTCCTTTCTGGGTGAAGTTTTAAACTCTTGCTGTGACCTCATCATTTGATAGTCATTCACTGTAGAGCACACTGGGTCAGAGGTCACAACACAGTCGGCTGGCCCTGCATCGTTGCTCCCATTCTCGTCTGCACGCAAGGCACGCACTTCCAAGGGAGCAGGAAAATCTCGTGCAATGGCGACGTTGGGTTTGGAAATGTTCAAATCATTGTTATCGCCATTAACTTCACACTGAACAAGAGACGGGTTTTCAAACTGCAAAGTCTGCTCACCGATCCTGCTGAAGTACTCCTGGCGTCGCTGTTGGTCTCGCCGTATCTATCTGCGCCGGTGGTTTTCGTCTCCAGCAGCCAGTGGCATGCGGGAGAGAAAATGGCCGGCCGTCTCGGGGTGCAAAGCGAAGTATCACAACCGTGATTTCTTTTTCAGCAGCTATCTTCCATGATGTAAGGTCTTCTGAGTCAAGCAGGGTGGACAGAGAGCCTTCCACAATACCTGGTAGTCCAGATAAGGGCATTGTTATCCACACAGTATTGACTATCCGGCAAACGTATAGCGGAGCGTCTTGTCAAGTCAGCAAGAAAACCGGAAGTGAGAGAGAGAGAGAGAGATCGAGAGAGAGATCGAGAGAGAGAGAGAGAGATAGAGAGAGAGAGAGAGAGAGAGAGTATAGCTGGTTGTACAATGTTGTTTCGTCGGACCTCCCGGGAAAAGCTCCAGTGCTTTGGAAATCGTAGTTGTTACCAGGGACAGGAGCTGGGTTTCTAGATACATCCCCTCCAAGCAACAGCCGTGGTGTGAGGTCGTGCCATTCTAGTAAACTAGAGATTTCGCCTACCGGCAAAAATACTCGGGTTTACAGAATGAGGTCGTGCAGAATGTTGTTACATGACTGCGGTTTCAAAACGCATTTTAAAACCAATGACAAGTACAGAGCTAGTATGAGCGCAACTAGGCCTGCTGAGAAAGATAATGACGAATGGTACTAATTTTCCTTAACTCATAATATGCTAAATGACAGACTTTGTTGATATGAGCTCTCATTGACAGGTCATCGTCAAACATGACGCCTAAATTTCTAACAGACTGAGAGAAGACGATGTCACTATGACCAATGGTTAGTTTGAGGGCCTGATCCGATTCGCCTCCGTCGCCCACCAGGAGTGCTTCAGTTTTTGAGTCATTGAGTTGGAGCTTGTTCAGGGGCATCCACCGTTTCACGTCAGAGATACAGTGTTCGCTGGTAGAAAGAAGAGAGTGAATTTGACTGGGATGGGAGGAGTTGTAGAGCTGGGTATCATCAGCAAATTCACTGTGAGAGACTGAATGACTATCAATTACATTGAAGAGTGGTTGGGTGTTCAGTAGAAACAGCAGAGGACCCAGAACAGAGCCCTGAGGGACTCCGTACTTGAGAGATGTAGGATCAGAAGCAAAACTCGAGATCCAAACAGTCTGTCTACGTTCTGAGAGATATGAATGCAGGAAAGAGGGTGCTAAGTTCTCAATGCCAAAAGTGTTTCTAAGACGGGTGAGAAGAATTCCATGGTCTATTGTGTCGAACGCGGCACTCAAGTCCAACAGAATAAGAAGAGAAACTTTGGAATTGTCAGAAGCAACGAGAAGATCGCGTAGAACATGGAGCAGAGCTGTTTCGGTGGAATGATGAGCACTGTACGCGGATTGAAAACGGGCCAAAAGGGCATACTGGGACACGTGCTCCAGCAGCTGCTGCAAAGCTAACTTCTCTAACAATTTTGACAGAAAAGAAAGATTGGAGACTGGCCTATAATTACTAAGTTTGTTTGGATCCAGGTCCTGCTTCTTCAAGAGCGGCTTAACTATAGCCTGCTTGAAAACACTAGGGAAGGTGCCAGTCTGGATGCAATTATTGATCATCTGCGTCAGGACAGGTAGGATCTCATCAATGGACTCAACTAAGAGGGGTGTGGGAACAGGGTCAAGGTCTCAGGAGGTAGGGTTCATACTGTGGATGGTCTTGAGGACCGCACTAGCCTCAACCGAGCTGAACTGAAGGTGGGGAGTACCCCTGAAGGATAGTGGGTCATCACTAACAGGCGCACCTGCATCAGCAGACATGTCAACGTTGCTTCGAATATCGGACACCTTGGACACAAAAAAGTCGCAAAACATCTGAGGTAACAGCGACATTGGCGAAGAAGGGAGGTTAGTACAACGGGTCTTGTTCATGAGCATGTTCGTGATGGAAAATAATTGACCGCAAGTGGTAGAAGCACATATCTTTGCATTGAAGTACACTGTCTTAGCCGTATCGACTAGACGATTGATCTTGTGTTTGAAAGAACAAAAAATTACTTTGTGAACAGCCAAACCAGAACGCAGCCACTGTCGCTCAGCGTGTCGCTTTTTCTGCTACTGGGGGAGAAGCAAGAGCAGACTGGGGGGGAGGGGGGGGGGGTTGGGAGGGAGGGAGTTGAGAGCAGACTCGGGGAGGGGGCGGGGGAGGGGGGAGGCGAGAGCAGACTGGGGGAGGGAGGGAGGCGAGAGAAGACTTGGGGGGAGTAGAGGGGTAGCGAGAGCAGACTGGGTTGAAGCGAGAACAGACTGGAGGGGGGGGGGAGGAGGGGAGGCGAGAGCTGACTGCGGGGAGGGGGGGAGGCGAGAGCAGACTCGGGGGTGGGGGGGGGGGAGGCGAGAGCAGACTGCCTGGAGGGGGGGGGGGAGGCGAGAGCAGACTGGGTGGGGTGGGGAGGAGGGGTGGCGAGAGCAGACTGGGGAGAAGGAGAGGGGGGAGGCGAGAGCAGACTGGGGGGAAGCGAGAGCAGACTGGGGGAGAGGAAGGGGGAAGGCGAGAGCACACTGTCGGGGGGGGGGGGGGGGGGGGGGAGAGGCGAGAGCAGACAAAGGGGGGTGGGGTGGAGGCGAGAGCAGACCGGGTGGGCAGGTGAGAGCAGACTGGGGTGAGGGGTTGGGCAGGCGAGAGCAGACTGGGGGGGGGGGGGGGGAGGGGGGAGGGGGCGGAGGGGGGGCGGAAGGGGGGAGGGGGGAGGCGGCAAGACCATAAACTTCGGCGGGGGGGGGGGGGGGGGGAGGAGAGGGTTGGCGAGAGCAGACTTGGGGGTGGGGGTGGGGGAGGCGAGAGCAGACTGCGGGGAGGGGGGGGGGGGCGAGAGCAGACTAGGGGGGGGGGGGGAGGAGGAGGGGGTGGCGAGAGCAGACTGGGGAGAAGGGGAGGGGGTGGCGAGAGCAGACTGGGGGGAAGCGAGAGCAGACTGGGGGGGGGGGGGGTGGGGAGGGGGGAGGCGAGAGCAGACTGGGGGAGGGGAAGGGGGGAAGTGAGAGCACACTGTCGGGGGGGGGGGGGTGAGAAGGCAAGAGCAGAATCGGGGGGGGGGGGGGGAAGGGGAGGGGAGATCAGACGGGGGTGGGGGAGAGGCGAGAGCAGACTGGGTGGGCAGGTGAGAGCAGACTGGGGTGAGGGGTGGGGCAGGCGAGAGTAGACTGGGGGGGGGGGGAGGGGGAAGGGGGGAGGGGGGAAGGAGGGAGGGGGGGGGGAAGGCGGCAAGAGCATACTCTTCGGCGGTAGGGGGGGGAGGCGAGAGCAGACTAGGGGGGAGCGAGAGCAGACAGGGGGTGGGGGGTGGGGAGACGAAAGCAGACTGGGGGGGGGAGGGGGAGGCTAGAGCAGACTGGGGGAGGTGAGAGCAGACTGGGGCAGGGCCAAGACTTGGCGCGGGAGAGGGCTGACCCGGGTGCAGCCATGGCTGCGCGCAATCCTCTTCCCCCCACCCCCACCCCCACCCCCACCCCCCTCGTCAGTCCTGGCGAAATTCGGCCTTAAATGCGATAGTTCCACGTCACAGTGGTCGTGGAAAACGTCACAGTTGTCGTTCCACGTCACAGTGGTCGGCCAAGCTGCGGAGGCTGGGAGAGGAATTTCCAGAGGGAAATGCTGGAAACCTGCCTAACATCCTCCAAGCCTGACACGGCCCCTGACCCAAAGGCATTAACTTAATCATTTCCACCGTGGAGTCTTGTTAAA
This sequence comes from Theodoxus fluviatilis, assembly GCA_034096865.1. Lineage (NCBI taxonomy): Eukaryota > Metazoa > Mollusca > Gastropoda > Cycloneritida > Neritidae > Theodoxus > Theodoxus fluviatilis. The sequence continues at coordinate 63,100 of JAWQFJ010000492.1, forward strand.
TAGGTGATGGCACGGAAGGGAGAATGAATGAAAAATATCATACCTGCAATGTTTCAATCGTTTTCACACATACACACACACACACACACACACACACACACACACACACACACACACACGCACACACACACACACACACACACACACACACACACACACACACACACACATACACACACACACACACACACACACACACACACACACACACACACACACACACACACACACACACACACACACACACACGCCCCTAGTACCCATCTGCCCCCACTCACATTATTTTCAATGTGTATCTTCTATCGCATATTATGTGAGCAAGACATAAAGTTGCGTTGTTGATCCGTGTTATGAGTGATTTTTGTACTCATAACTTTCCTGTAATTCATACCAAAGAAAGGTGAGAGTGGGAGGGAGAAAACCTCTACCCTGGATTGAAACGGAGCCGGCTCAAGATCGGACGTCACAATAGGGTGAACAAGACTGGCGCGCAGCAGCTGCATTTACCTGTGGGTCTCTGTTTCTGCCTGCCCTTGTCTGTCTAGCACGCACGCGATCTTGCAACTTGTACGCACGCAAACAAGGGTGCGATTTGGACACGGTGTCACAAACCATGGACACTATATAGCCTATATGATGTAGTGTCCATGCACAAACCCACCGTCAGAATTCTGAGTCAATAAACCACACACAAACAGTAACGACCTGGCTGTGCCTCCACTCTGTCAACGCAGCAACTGTTTACTCCGCGTAGATTCAGGCAGGACGGTCAATGGAAGGACGTCTGCTGCGCGGATTAACGTCACCGTCTGCGTTTTGAATGATCAGCCTGTTTCAGCAGCAGTAGGATTTGCTTTTGCTTTGTGTAGCGACCAACGCCTCCATGCTTTAACCAGTTCATATCGTCAGGGACTGATATACCTTATAGTATGAGGAGCGCCTGTCTAGGTAATCTATCATCTGGCATTTTTTGGAGTCTAAACCAGTACTTAATGACCTTAAATGTGCTATTCACTATGCTAGGGAATCTTTCCGTTTCACCATAGACTAAATTATTTGGCGTCTTAGTATTTACATTCAAATATCGCTTGCACGCAAATAGGTGTGCTTTCTCAACATTATTTTTTGTACACCCTTAAACCCCACAGTTCAGATGCATACAACAGGGAAGGCTGTATCTGCGCATCAAATAATTTGACAAAGATGTTTTGTTTACGATTGTGCAATTTCCACATCATCTTAAGTAATGAGGCGATGTTTTGCTTTGTCTTTGTTGCAATGCTGTCCAGAGCTACACTCTCTGACAGCTTGGTCGTAAAAGTGTACCCAAGGTATTTAAATGAGTTAACAACCTCAAGGCGAGCTCCGTCAAGGAACCACCTTTCTCCCCGAGCCAGAAAACCTCCTCCACGAAAAACCATAACTTTCGTTTTTTCTGTATTGACTTTGAGACCGACTTGTTTGGAAGCATAAGAGAGGTTGTCTATCTGGGTCTGCAGGCCCACAGGGGAGGTAGATAGCAACGCAATATCATCTGCATAGATAAGGAAAATATTTTTGCCTTCCCACTTTGCATCTGAAGCCCGTGTCTACCATGTTCTCGAACAAATTCAACAACAAATGTAATAAATAAGGAAAATAATATCGGGCTCTCTAAGGCGCCTTGTTTCGTTCCAACTGGACAATCAAATAAGTCCGACTTGCTACCGTTCCATCTGACACATGCCTGTACTTTATCATTCATTGATTTTAACATTTTAATGAGTTTCGTAGAAATATCCAATTTTGTTAGCTTAGCACACTTCAGAGACATGTGCGATTCACAGAGTCAAAAGCTTTCGTGTAATCAATGAATGCAACATACAGCTTTCCTCTTCCGCCACCGTAAACAAACTTTGTTATCATAGCATGTAGTGTAAAAATATGATATACGGTCGAATGATCCCTTCGAAAACCAGCCTGCTCTACACAGAGTTTGCTATTGTCTTCCACCCAGTTTTGTAGGCGATTCGTCAATACAGATGAAAACAATTTGCTTATGACACTTAGCAGTGAAATGCCTCTGTAGTTATGGGGGGCAAGTAAGTTCCCACTTTTATGTATCGGAACAATGGTCGATCGACACCACTCTTCGGGGAAAGTCTGTGTATCATACAATACATAAAAAGTTTGGCGAGGAAGGGGACCAAATGGTTTCTACCTAATTTTATGAGTTCACTAGGAATTTCGTCAAGACCTGGGGCTCTGCCTTGACTTAATTTTGCCACTGCCTGGTCTACTTCGTCAATGGTCATAGAGGCGTCTAAACTATTGTTTTCTTGTCTTCGGCAATATCACACTCAACGGCCAGATTTGCTACGGGTACTATATTTTGGTTGAACAGATTCTCAAAATGCGACTTCCAAGTTTCTATTTTTATTTCTGGTATTTTAGCCCTTTTCCACGATTTCTTACGTATAACATGCCAAAATTTGTTGGGATTGTTGAGATTTTTCAGAAGATATGTACTCAGTTTCTTTTCGTGGTATTTTTTATTCTCGCGGATTAATTGTTTGTAGCTGTTTCTACAATGTGAGAGACAGAGAGAGAGAGAGAGAGAAAGAGAGAGAGAGAGAGAGAGAGAGAGAGAGAGAGAGAGAGAGAGACAGAGAGAGAGACAGAGAGAGACAGAGATAGAGATAGAGAGACAGAGAGAGACAGAGATAGAGAGAGAGACATAGAGAGAGACAGAGAGAGAGACACAGAGAGAGACAGAGAGAGCGACAGAGATAGACAGAGAGACAGAGAGAGACAGAGAGACAGAGAGAGACAGAGAGAGAGACAGAGACAGAGAGAGACAGAGACAGAGAGACAGAGAAAGAGAGACAGAGAGAGAGACAGAGAGAGCGAGAGACAGAGACAGAGAGAGACAGAGACAGAGAGAGACAGAGACAAAGAGAGAGACAGAGAGGAAGACAGAGAGAGAGAGAGACAGAAACAGAGAGACACAGAGAGACAGAGACACAGAGAGAGACAGAGACATAGAGAGAGAGAGACAGAGAGACAGACAGAGAGAGACAGAGACAGCGAGAGACAGAAACAGAGAGAGAGACAGAGACAGAGAGAGAGACAGAGACTGAGAGAGAGAGACAGAGACAGAGAGACAGAGACAGAGACAGATAGACAGATAGAGACAGAGAGACAGATAAAGAGAGAC
>JAWQFJ010000493.1:5000-20000 GCA_034096865.1 Theodoxus fluviatilis
AGTTGTTTCTCGAAAAGTTTTAAGTCGCTGGACCACGTTCCTGGGTGCCAATGACAGGAAGGCGGTTGTAGGGCGGGCATCGTTATCAGTGTGCAGGTGAGCTCTCACTGTGACGTCAGCTCTCTAGGTCTGCCTGTGACTCAGGCCTTCCCTGAAGTAAAGGGTCGGAAAGACGCGTCCATTACTGTCCGCACCAGCTTTCTCACGAGACAAACCTGCTGGAGTTTTAGTCGACAATAAGGAATCATTCAGGTGAGATGGTGTTTCTTTCTCCGCTTGTGTTCTGCACACTGTTCGTTGGTGGTCCGAAAACAACGTTATTGCAGCGCATGGGTAAAGCTGGAAACCCGCACTGATATTTTCGAAGTCAGTTGACCACTATGTAGCTTTTGCTTGTTATGATGATGCAAACGCGATAAAAAGTCGAAATTTTCTGGAAGATGTCTTTCAAACATTACGTGCATGTTTACATCTCATCAGTGTAGGCCTATTACCAGAACACAGATGCTCAAATTTCGCATATTGTTTGAATACCTCGTACATGACACTCATGTTGGCAAATTGTTTCATCAATAGGTCAGAAAGCGAGAGCGTTGGTGTTGGTGTTGTCTTTAGAATCATGATGATAACAGGCTTGGCAGATATTCGTGTGGTTTCAGTGCTATGTACATGATATGGCAAGCAAAACGTACTCTCAGTTTCATTTTTGTTACACCCCCCTGTGGATTGGGGGTAAGAACAGACCCACCACGTCTCATCATGCGATTCGAAAAAAGGCGAATGCCGAGGAAAATAGACGACTTCCTCTAACCAACTCTTGTGATTTTCGTGATCAATGGCCTTGCATAGCCTACAGAGATTGATGAATCGTACACTTCCATTCATTCATTCATTCAGTAGGTTAGTCAGGCAGGCAAACAGACAGGCAGGCAAACAGACAGGCGGGCGGGCGGGCGGGCAGGCAGGCATTTTTAACATGATAGTGTCTGCCTGCAAGAAGCAGTTGTCTAATTGCAATCCTGAATCTCGAAGAACTGGATTCAGACGTAAACTCACGTCTTCTGCTTCGGGGTCCCAGAACAGAAGTGACGTAACCAACGCACATGCATTACGCGATCGTGTTTTTTTGGGGGGGGGGGGGGCGGGGGGATGGGGGGTGGGGGAGGGGTGGGGGTTGGGGGTGGGGTGGGGGTGGACAACCCATCAGGCCATACCCCGTATATAATGCCAACGCAAATATTCAAAAGTTTGAACCATACTTTTGTTGTGCCTTTAGCATTTCCACCTATCCCCCCCCACCCACCCCCACCCCCCACCCCACAGCCATCCCCCTGGGATTCAAGCACACCATGCCTAGCCATGATTACGACAACTCATTATGACATTAAACAAAATGGTCGCATTGAAATAACTGTACTAAAAATTTGTGTACAGACTCCGAACCAAAAAGTGAGAAATTCCAAGAGCACAAAAACTGTCAGGCAGGCAGGCAGGCAGGCAGACAGACAGCCAGACAGGCAGGCAGGCAGGCAGGCAGCCAGACAGGCAGACAGGCAGATAGGCAGACAGACAGCCAGACAGGCAGGCAGGCAGGCCAGGCAGGCAGACAGCCAGACAGGCAGGCAGGCAGGCAGGCAGGCAGGCAGGCAGGCAGGCAGGCAGACAGGCAGACAGCCAGACAGGCAGGCAGGCAGACAGGCAGACAACCAGACAGGCAGACAGGCAGGCAGGCAGGCAGAGAGCCAGACAAGCAGGCAGGCAGACAGCCAGGCAGACATGCAGGCAGGCAGGCAGACAGCCAGACAGGCAGACAGGCAGGCAGGCAGGCAGACAGCCAGCAAGCAGCCAGGCAGACAGGCAGGCAGACAGCCAGACAAGCAGGCAGGCAGACAGCCAGGCAGGCAGGCAGGCAGGCAGACAGCCAGACAAGCAGACAGGCAGACAGCCAGGCAGACAGGCAGGCAGGCAGGCAGACAGCCAGACAGGTAAGCGAGACGTCGGCCTACAGCCAAAGCCACTACAGGTGCGGGAGTAATCGATTATTGTTGGTGTCATGATACAAACGATAACACGCGAGTTAATGAGTGCACATACGCATTACCGAAAGGTAGTCAGTGACTAAACGCGGTCGTCATATCAGCCCTTTTCGAACAACCCGTGCTGCAGAGACTCTAGGACATTCATGCTCAGAAATCACAAAGTCTCATATAATTATATATTTTCAAGCGACAATGTGTGCATGTGCATGCCGTTTGATCAGTCTTGGACATGATGCTGGACAGGTGTGTGTTGACCTCCGTCGGTCTCGTAAGAGCCTGGTTTATGGTCTGGTGAATTGCTCCGTCTATGGGCAGGGTCTGGAGTGACAGACCAGTTCTGGACCTGCAGTCCCTTCTACAGCCTCCGTAGGTAAAGATGAAAGAAGTAGAAGAGGTCTGCCTGCCCTGCCCCTGTTTCCTGCAGTTCCTGTTGTCATCCACCTGCATGCCTCTCCTTGATTTGGCTTTTCCCATGCCCTCTCTCCCAGCAGACTCCCAGCATTCGCGGCTGTCCGCAAGGTGCTCCCAGCTGTCTGCCTTGATGCCCGTGAAATTCAAATCTCTTCTGCAGACAGGTGTCTACCCTTAATCATAACACAAACAAACAAGCAATGAAGTCTCAATGTTTTGTTGCTGTTGTTATTGTTGTTGATTCCCAGCGGTTGTAGCTGTGTTCGTGTGCGGGAATTGGGAACACGTTTCAGATAACGTCTTCATGAAGAACTTGTCGAATGTTAGTAACTACTGATGGCATACCGCAGTGTACAACTCAAACATTGCCTACCCAAAATATTATTTATTCATACACAATACTCATGTTAAAAACTTTACTGCGACCATTCAACACCAAATTGAAAATGTGGACTACACAATGCGGCAGTGCAAGCGACAAGACGATTCAAGTTGGCAGGAGCACTACATGCGGCTGCTACCGCTGGACTCTCCCCTCATCGGCTGGACCCCGTGGTCGTGGAGCTTTCGGGGCCTGCTCCAGTAGCTCCACCACGGGCGGCCCCAAACAGCGCAAAACGCCACTGGAAAGTGTCCATTAGTTGCTGGTGGCTGCCTGTGTATAGCGCTTGCTGGACTACCATACTCACAGCTAGGGGTATGGCATGATGGATTGTCCACCTCTCTTTTCCCCTATTCCCCCCCGCCCAACGCCCCCCTCCCCCGCCCCTCCCCGCCTTCCCCCCCCCCCTCCCGCCCCCCAAGAAAAAAGCCGTTTGCGCAATGCATGTGTTGATTTCGTCACTACTGGCACTGCAAGCCACAACGCAGTTCAAGTTGGTCACTTGAAGACCTTACTCAAATGTGCCTGCATTTTTGCTTGAATCACGTGAATTACTCGCTCAAATATAAGGATTGTATAACTCAACTATAAGAACTTCGTCTCTCCCTCCAATCTTCTCTTCGAAACGAAAAGTCAGTTTTATGTAGATATCGTTTGCCACAGCTTTGTTCTGGTTATGCGATGAAACACTATGCACTCATCATCTAAATACCTTAAGAATCGCCTTTTTAAGAAATAAATCAAAGTTCTGAAGTTCATAAGAAGCACATATTTCTAAACGAGTGAACATTTCGGAACTTTCCTCAGTCAGATGAACACACATTTCCCTGGAAGTTCCCAGTCTAAACCTCTTTTCGTGAAAGCTTTCCCCCACTATTTGATATGATATGAGACTCGGGCGACGCTGTTGGCCTCCGAATGTACACGAGAGGAAGTAAGGCTCTCTGCCACATTCAAACGCTCACGGTGTGTGATAAGATAGCGCAGTTTCGGCCGTCTGGTTCGCCATCAGCCCCGACTTGTCCTGGAGAGTTGGACACCAAGGCAGGCAGGCAGGCAGCCAAACAACACAGGCATGTCGCACTGAACGAGAACCTCGAGCGATAACAGCAAAACAGGCTCGAAAGAAGTGAAGACGAATCCACCATGACCGTAGGTCGCGTCCGGACGTTGCACCCATTTGACCTAGATACAATGAAAAACACAAAGTTATGACAAGACTCGGACTCAATGGATGATACAGAGATAGAAGGATTTTACGGATTAGATGCAGCGTGAATGTCTCACGACTAGGACATGAATATGCCAAAGTGGGTGGTATCTAGCTGTGTCAAACGCTTGACGGCTGAATGTCCGTAGGCCACTTTCTGAAGGAAATGACTTAGTGGTGTCTGAATACGGTCGAGTATACAGCGGCAGCGCAGGACGAAAACGTCTACACTTTGTTTTACTGAATGGTGAAATCGGAAGCCAGTTATGAATACGTTGATGAAAAAGCTGGATCAAATTGCAGCACGTATCCCATGACTCCTTAATAAGTCAGACGCAGAATTATCTCAACTCCAGTGACCTCCACCCTAAGTCCTCTTCCCCATCCTTCTGTCGCATTTCGTCTGTCCCGTCCCTGCACTCTCCAATCAGTGAAGAATCCATTCTGGCATACAACATGGAATGCCTCGATATCCCCTTTCTTTAAGCTGGAATCCTGCAGTCCTCATGCTTTCCGAGCCTGCTACAGGAGCACTCGCACAACCCGCTCTTAGCAGCATTGAGACGTGGGTTAAGGGTCACGGAAGTGGCCACCAGGGCAATGACTGTTTCCTCCATATTCATAAGGAGGTAGCCTCTGCAGTATACGCAACTGTCTAGTGATGGAGTCCCCCTGTCTTACATGCGTGCTCAAACTCAACAGAAGATCTGTTGTGGTCCTGGCAGTGAAACCTCTACATCCCACTTCAGCCTGAAGAACACGGCATGACCAGCCATTTTCCCTGCATTGCTCGCTTGTTTTATCGTGGTGAGCTCTCTTCCTCTCAACAGGTCTCCGCAATGCTTGTTCCTCTTGTGAATGCAAGCTCTATGAACAGGTGTGACAGCAACTTCTGTGACCAGATCATGATGTCGAGATGAAAGTTGGAGTCCAGCTTGTGTGCAGGCACTTTTCGTCTTCCTGCGAGATCTACCTCCACCGCGCTGTCTGCCATCTTGTAGCATTACCTGGGAGTACTGTGGGGCTTCCCTTTACCGGCCTTCAATGAGTTGATGAGTATTCGCTTCCATCGAGGGCTGCTGGCTTTTGGCATGACTGCACAGCTCTTCTAATTCTCTGGCCAAAACGTTCAGCATCTAAAAGGTAAAGGTGTGGTTTTTTATAGCGACTTACACCCTTTGTCAGGGTCTCAAACCGCTTACACTTTACCCCCTGATCACTGGGCATCTTCATCAATCCTCACTGGTACCTCACAACAAACATAGTGACAGACATTTAAGACGCACACAGTCAAGTACCAGCACCAACTCCGCTCCCTGGGGAGTATTCCAACCCGATGCTGGCGCTTGGCCGCATACAAGGGTTAATCGCACAACGTTTTTGCCAATATTGCCCTCACAGGTACCCGGTTTTACTCCTGGGTGGGGAGAAACAATGCGAGTTAAGCATCTTGCTCAAGGATGCAACTCTGGGAACCGCGCAGCTTCGAACGCCGTACCCACTGGCCGCAAGCGACTGTAGGTCCAGCGCGCTAACCACTCGGCCACAGAGCCATCTGGTTGATCCTCCTCGTGTTCTGGGCCAGGACGCTCTAACATCTGGCCAGGATGCAATCAATCAGAGGAGATAAAGGAACACTCCAGCTGGGAACCGCGCTCCGTATGGTTGGAAACCTATGATTTTATCTTTTGAACACACCTAAAGGAAAGGCACTTGGCTAACGTTGACTATACATCCGTTTACTTTTCGAGAGGTTACTACATCGAACTTCATCATGCGTATTTAGGACCAAAGGTAGTAAAGCCACTGGTTTTATATACTAATAGCAATTTGTTAGTAGCGCTCCTACTGTCCCCCCTTTGATCAACGAGCCATTTGATCGATCATCTATGTAGATTGTTTTTTCTTCAGTAAATGTTCGTCCATCCTTCAGTTCCCCCGATAGTCCCTCCGTTCTTCCTTTTATACATACTGTAATCAATACCTTTAACTTTGGCGTTTTCTCAGAGGTTGTTTTGTGCAGGAGGTTTAATTTCTCAATGATTCCATAGTGTGATGGTCCCTACACATGTGTGCTTTTCCCGGTCATCTTGACCGCTCTGCTGGAAAACTACTGCGTAATCGGGGTAAAGAGGCTTTAATAAATCAACTAACCTCAATACTTGAACTCTTCATAGTAATAATGGATTTTCACCTTTACACACTGGCAACACTTCGGGTCATTTTTAGCGCTATGCGGGATTATTGTTCAGTGTATACAGTCTCAAATGTGACATTTTTGCCTCGGAGAGTTCATTTTTGGAGTAGTTTATGACATGTACACCTGGATAGCTCCATCTTGATTACTTCAATGATGACGCTGAATACAACCGATGGCCAGTCGCTAGACGATTGCTTAGCTTAGTAGGCTCTGATAGGGCAGGTCTTAGTCCCACAGTCTCGTCTGCGGTGGTCCCAGACAAATCCTTCAGGTTCCTGAACGGATGTGGCTCTTTTCTTCCCCTTTTGAAGTGGCTTTTCTACTTAAAAATATTAACAGTTCTCGTGCCAAATAATGATTTTGATGTTGAAAAAGATGCTTTAGAGAGCCTACGAGACTGACAGGCCCTTATACACTACCATCCATCCTTCTATCCATCCACATATCCATCCATGCATCAGTCCATGCATCCATCCATCCGTGCATCCCCTCCTCCCTCCCTCCCTTCCTTCCTCCCTCCCTCCCTCCCTCACTCACTCACTCACTCACTCACTCACTCATCTATCTTTCCACTCATCCATCTTTCCACTCATCCATCCATCCATCCATCCGTCCATCCATCCATCCATCCATTCATCCATCCACCCATCCATTCATGCGTCAGTCCATGAATCCATCCATCCGTGCATTCCTCCCTCTCTCCCTCCCTCCCTCCATCCATCCATCATCTATCTTTCCACTCACCATCTTTCCACTCATCCATCTTTCCACTCATCCATCCATCCATCCATCTATCCATCCATCCATCCTTCTATCCATCCATCCATCCTTCCATCCATCCATCTTTCCACTCATCCATCCATCCATCCATCCATCCATCCATCCATCCTTCCATCCATCCATCCATCCATCTTTCCATCCATCTTTCCACTCATCCATCCATCCATCCTGTCTTGCAGGGCGCCATGCTGGTGCGTCTGTGTGTGGTGGTGGCTCTGGCCACGGCTCTGGTCAGCCTGACCCAGGCCCAGGAGCAGAGCTGCACTGTGGACTTCACAGAGGGCTGCAGACTCTCCAGACCTCCGTGAGTGGTGCTCTCTCTTTTGTGTCTTTTGTTGTTTGACCAGATTGCCTTGTGTTGTGCACTCACCCAAACCTATTGTGAGAGGGCTGTAGATTTTTCAGACTTCCGTGAGTGGTTCTTGGTGTTGATCTTCTGTCGCGCAGTGATTACGCAGAATTCCTTTTTAATATATGAATAAATACGTTTACATGCCGGTGGAGTGTATGAGTGTTGTGAATTATTTCGATGGGTCGCAGGATGTTTCTCATTGTTACAGGATAACTTGCTGCATTGCTGGACGTTGTGTTTGGAGACGGGTGCAATCAAATTGACCGAGGTGGAGTCGATGATAAACAGTTACAGCCTAGATTTTCCGCGACTTCCAAACAAAAGAGAGATGACCAATCAGGTTGCAGCTTCAGTTTCCTTTGCCCCAGTATAAATCGGACTTCGAAGAACACGACCACCAAAGTCTACTTCAAACTTTGGGCACTTGGCAAACCTCCATATCACTTACGCGAAGTCAAAACTTCGGCGTAGTAGGCCGAAGCTTCGCCCAATTAGAACATACCATTGCAGAACTACGTTACATGATGTCTGTGCGTGTTGCAAGATGTATGAAAAGATTGGCCCTTTTCTGTGAAGGGTCTACATGAATCTGTATGTCTGTCTCAGTGTGTTGTGAGATTTAGCTCTGAGTGTTGCAAAATGGTTTACTGTGTTTCGGAAGCTGTCTGACTCTATTGCAATATGTCTCACTTCGTTTTGAGATCGCTCTTCTTGTAAGAACTGCATGATGCCGTACGTTGCTGTATGTCTCAGCGTGTCTGTCACCAGATGTCTCGTTGTGCACTGGGGTTTCCCTTGTCACTGCAGGATCTACATGGTGCTAGCACCGCGCAAGGTACGTCCCAACCTGGTGGTGCAACTGTTCGTCTCCATTCTCAAGCTGGAGTACTCCCACATCGACGTCAAGGCCACTATCTCCAAGGACAACGTGGCGAGCGCCAACTCCGAGCTCAGGTTTGAGAGACCCTCCAGTCGCATCATGCAGCTGCAGGTGGGTTGAATTATGTCGTAGGGAGGAGTACGTCGGGCTTAAAGGGTAAGAAGAAGGGTAACCATTGAAAGAGGAAGGAGGGGGGGGGGGGGAAGGAGGGTAGGGGGGATGTGAAGAGGATAGTGCGAATCGTGAAGGCTAGGAAGGGGCTGATTATGAGTATCCTTACCTTGTGGCCAGGTTTCAGATTTATCAATAGGGATCTCAGGTTCAGTTCCTGTCTCTGCTGGTTAGATAAGGAGCGCTCTTCGAAGAAGAACACATACATTTTTTGTGCAATGGAGGAAACTGTTTCGGAGGCCAGGATTTGGAGTACCTGCACAAAGGGGGGGGGGGGGGGGGCGTCTTTGTGCAGGGCCACTACCTATGAAATAAATTAATGGAAGAGCCCGTAAATATGAAAAGTGTTAGTGTAAGAAGAGTTCTGAAATACCCCCAAAAATTTTGGCCGTCAGGTGAATGTGTTAGATAGGTAAGAGACAGCACGAGGAACATATATATGTATGTTGATTTGAAAGACCTTTGTGGTGGAAGGGTTGAGGCTAAGGTTGAAGGGACTAGAAGCGAGTTAAGTGTAGTTATTTGTATGGAATGGCATGCATGGTCGGTTAGGAAGAAGGTATGATAGTATGATTAAAAGAAGTTAGGTCAATAAATAGTCTGTTTTGGTTATCTCCATCAAAACCTCGAAATCCCCCCCCCCCCTTTCTCTTTCTTCCACCTCCCACCCCCTCTCTTTCTCTCTCCACCAGCACCAGCATCAGCACCACCACCCGCCCCCCCCTCTCTCTCTCTCTCTCTCTCTCTCTCTCTCTCTCTCTCTCTCTCTCTCTCTCTCGTGTGTGTGTGTGTGTGTGTGTGTGTGTGTGTGTGTGTGTGTGTGTGTGTGTGTGTGTGTGAGTGTGAGTGTATTTGTGCTTGTGTATAGTTAAGGTAATGTGGCAAACAACAACAACAAAGGGTCATTAGACCCGCCAGAATTATTTTTTTAAGAAGAGGTTAGTTTGAACATAAATTAAAATTTCTCTCGCTGAAAAGCTTTTTTTAAAAAACTTAACAAGTGGGTTGCCTGAGTGCTTATATGGCAGGGAAGATGGGACAGCGTGCAGTTTACCGCTGATTTCTTTCTTTTTTTTCTTTTCTGCATGATCCCCCAAAATAGGTTTAGAGTCGGCAGAAATACATAGGGTCGGTAGAGTTACCATAACCACAACTTATTTGTCTCCTCGTCATTTTCTCCGTTTCTCTGTGTGCATCTGTCCGTCAGTGTCTGTGAAATAACATACACTTTTTGTATTCATCAATTACAGCACTACATTCCCTCCAGCCACTCACATTCGTTTCCGTATCATGACTCTCGTACATCCAACGACGTACTTTCGTATCTCGTAGAAACTCATCACTCCTTTTCAGTGTTGCTCTTGGCACATCGTCATAGTCTACCTCGGAGACCCCTAAGGGTTGGGGGTGAGAATATACCTACCTTGTCTCTCCCTACGTAATTCATGGAAAGCAAATAAAAAGGGGGAATCGAAACCTGACTTGTTCTTACTCTAACCAACTCTGCTGATTCATGTCATAAATGGCCTTACATAGCCTACGAAGGTTTGAAGGAAGTTATTCTAAAGTTAATTCGTTCATTCATTCGTTCGTTCATTCATTCATTCATTCATTCATTCATTCATTCATTCATTCATTCATTCATTCATTCATTCATTCATTCATTCATTCATTCATTCATTCGTTATTCATTCATTCATTCATTCATTCATTCATGCGTTCGTTCATTCCCTAATCTACAATGGATGACCCCTACAGATGCCAGGCAACGCAGGGCCAGGCAATTACACGCTGACCATCCAGGGCACAGTGGGGGGAAGCACCAGTGGCTACATCTTCAAGAACAAGACAGAGCTCCTCTTCGACACCAAGCAAGCCTCCATTTTCATTCAGATGAGCAAACCCATCTACAGGCAGGGACAAATGGGTGAGTGGCTTGAGATTACAGAGACACAAACATTAACTAATCGATCGATCAATGTTTTATATTTTGTTATCAAGCACCACGCAACGAGTCATGTTGCATCGGTCATTTCAGAGATAAAGTCCTGTAACATCACTTGGGGGTCAACCAGATACAATTCTGTTATGGGTATTTTCTGCCTCTCCCACCTCTCTAGAATTGATTTGTTGTCGATATTCTACGCGTCAACATGCAAAAACGTAAAATATGGCTTATTAGCCCAACGCCCCAACAACGTAAATATAATCCGGGTTCAGTTAACCCTACTAAGGATTTTACCTCGGTGCGATGGGTTCTACTCCCTCTTTACTCTTCTTGTAGTGGAATTTTGTATGTAGCGTTTTCTGTATACGAATAGAAAGCGAATCCGTGACGTAAATAGAATTCGAAGTCAGAGATATCTGAAATGGCGCACTCAAGCAAGTGTGGCAACTTTCTCCAACTTTGCGTTTTACTGCAGTGTTATTGAAGTAGTAGTAGTAACTCTCATAATTTGGTACCATTGGAAACGTTAAACTCTCAGCTTTAAAATGATATCCGTAACTTTAAACCCCCCAAAATGTCCAAATCTGAGATGACCAGTGTTGTGTTGCTCAGTCACATAGTATTTGTCTTTTAGCATAAGCATGGATTATCCACACAGGCAAAATGTGTTCTGAATGAAGTGCGTGTGCGCGCTCGCGCGTGTGTGCGGAAACAACAGTTGATAAACTATATATATATATATATATATATATATATATATATATATATATATATATATATATATATATATATAAATTATCTTTAAAAAAAGTAAATGCCAATTCAATTGTTTGTAGTCTTATAGGATGATATGTCGGTGATACTGTCTGTTTTTGTTTAAGTGCATTTTCGTCTGATTCCCATCAAGCCTGACATGATGCCGATGTTTGGAAGCATGACGATCTACGTCGCGGTACGTTCCTGGCTGGACCTTGGAAAAAACAAACATCAGAGAAGCAAGGACACACAAACAATGGGGAACATGACCATGTATATTCTTCCACCACGGCGATATAGTGCACTGTCAACTCGCCAGAAAATTCTAAACGCATTTTTGCAATGAGCCTCAACTTACCTGTCCACACCCCCACCTCGCTAAATGCGGATTGCTCATGCATTGGAAGAGCAACAAGTTTCCGTCACGCACTGCCATTACAAAGCTTCGTGTTATGCAAACAACTTCTCAGGGAAAACATTTTTAAATAAGGGGAGACACCATCGGTCTACTTATTGCAAAAGGATTTGAAATGTTTCTATGTAACAAGAATTAGAGCTTACACACAGCTGCCATTTGCACGACGGTTTGTTGCCCGCCAGCACGACTTGGCACTGCACGCAGATATTCATGATGGGGGTCAATCCGGGACAGTTACTTTTTCTCTCTCCAGAATTTCAAGTCAGAAACCAAAAAAAATTATTGTCCTCCAACAGTTTGCAGAGAAATACGTTGAAATGCATGATAAAATATTTTATTGCTTTTCCTCGACTGTGTAGCACGTGTGCGTGTCAACTTCAGAGGACATTGTGTCAAATAACCGCTGACATGACGCATAGTTTTAAAAAAAGGCATACTTTCTACCATTTTGATTCCACAGTGCTCATATTTATCTCAGATTAACAAGGAAAGACGACAGATTTCAGAAACACTTGCGTCTCCAAACACCAAAAATCGAGTCAGGACTGGTCTTGTGTGGGCTAATCACACGTCTTGGCTGAATGTATGTAACTGGCTTGTTTTTTCACAGGATCCATCGGGAATTCCAGTACGCCGTTGGCTTGGTATCCAAACCAACGCAGGAGGTAGGTCAGTGAGGCTGCAATGGAAGCCAAAGATTTCGAGTTCGATGCAGACGTAAGAAGGTGAAGAGGACGGAGTGTGATACAGAAAATATCCAGTGGCAACATATGCATGCACATACCACCTAGGGAGGAGATTAGAGGGTGGACGGATGGAGGTTAAAGACCTATTACCTTATGTAAGGCCACATTTGTTCAAAATGTAAGAATGAAAACAGTGCCATTTATGGCATGAGAAAGTGATCACTCACTTGTAAATAAGTATGTGAATAAACGTGTGAATAAATGTAGAAAAATTTCGTAACTTCACCTTAAGGCAACACTGAATATTTTCATCAGCCGATTAAATCGATTCTGCTTCATTCTCGCCTCAATAACAATAAATAATCAGCCTGTGAATGACAGCCAGAGCCAACTCGCTATACAGATTGGAAGAAGTGCAGGTAAATAAGTTCTCATTTGTGTGTGATGGTGGGTAGTGAAGGGAGACGCAGGGCACAGGCGAGTTGCTTTTCACGCCTTCTTGACCACTGGTAGAGGTGTATTCCCACGGTGTTATAGCATTACCAATAGCATACAAGTCCCCTTCATTGAGAACGCAGCCCAGTTTTATATCAAATGCATGCACAAGCAAGCCAGTTGATTGGACCAAACACACGGACGCGATAGAATTGCTTCACTGACAACCAATGAAAATGCTTGGAGGGAATTTCGAATTAGATTTTAATTTAGAAGACCGCTGGTTAAACCTTGTGTACTTCAAGGAACAAGGGACGTATCAAGAAACCAGTTCTGGGTTTTAGGAATGAAAGCATGACTAATTTAATTGACAAATGATATGACCAGCAGCTGTGTAAATATTCCAGGGTTGCACACAGAAAGGGGATGGGAAAAGAGAGATAAGCAATGCAGATTTCAATAGAGGATGAAGCAGTAGATGTACAACGCACTTGGTGATAGGTGCACCTCATCACGTGTACAACACACTTGGTAATAGATGCACCTGATCACACGTGTGTCAACGGTTTCTTTCACAAAGATCGTGTCTACTTTTGCATGGTCATAATGGCCTCTTTTATGAACACAGGAACAAATGGAATTGCACTTCATCTACACCAAACTTTTGTCACTGCATTCAAAGAGGACATATTATCGTCTCCTGTAACTTTCTGAAATAATTTCGTCTCGTATGATTTTTTGCCATTCCCTCCCAAGAAAGCTAACAAAAGTTTCTTCAACACAACAGGTCTCGTCAGTCAGTCCTTTCAACTGGCCGACCAACCCAACTATGGTACCTGGACGGTTCGCGTTGACGCTTTTGTGAGTGCACAAATTGCGCGTGTGTGTGTGTGCGTGCACGCGCGCGCCTGCGCCTGTGTGTGTGTGCGCGCTCGTGTGAGTGTGTGTGTGTGTGTGTGTGTGTGTTTGTGTGTGTGTGTCTGCGTGTGTAATCGGGTTGTCCAATTAGAGCCCATTTATGCCCCGTGACTTGATAGGTACCAAACGTAAATTATAAGTGAACGTACCATTTTTATGATGTAGATGAAGGGCTCTATAGCAAATGAAACAAGGAGGAAAGTAAGAGAGAGAGAGAGAGTGAGTAAGAGAGAGAGAGAGAGAGAGAGAGAGAGAGAGTAAAATGGGAGAAAAAGAGTAAATAAGAGAAAGAGTGAATGGGAGAAAGAGAGTGAATGGGAGAAAGAGAGTGAATGGGAGAAAGAACAAATGGGAGAAAGAGAGTGAGGGGTGGAGAGAGAGAGAGAGAGAGAGAGAGAAAGAGAGAGAGAGAGAGAGAAAGAGAGACAGAGAGAGAGACAGAGACAGAGAGACAAAGAGACAGAGGCAGAGAGAAAGAGTGTTTGTACAAGAAAGCAGTTAGGGAGTAAGGTAAAGTAAATAGACCAGCGAGCAGATATAGATACAGACAGTCGACAGTGATGCAAAGAAATAGGCAACACGGACTGCAGGACGTACGGGCATGCTGACAGACTGACACCGACACGCAGACACTTATACACACACACACACACACACACACAAACACACACACACACACACTCACACATACACACACACACACACTCACACACCCACACATATACATAAACATACACACATACACACACACACACACAAACACACACACACACTCACTCACTCACACACACACCTACACACACACTCACACACACACTCACACATACACACACACACACACACACACACACAATCACACACACACACACACACACACACAGACTCACGGACGCGTCGCATGCTTAACGGCAAATACACACTCATGTATAAAAAACACATAAAAGGGAGGACTTTATTGTTATTTTCCATCACTACGATCTAAACATCTGCGTCCCCTTGAAAAATGAACCCCCCCCCCACGTATACAGTTGAATACATCATGAAAGCGAGGCAGTAATAAGCCTGGAAGGAAAATGACACGACTTTATACTAGACGAAAGACATCTACAGAGGTACACAGGGACAGAATGATGAAGAAGAGGAAAATAATTCATCGACTGACTGGTTTACAGATGGTGGATACCTTCACCACGTCTGGTGTCTTCTTTTGTCTAGGGTCACATCTACACGAAGACATTCGAGGTCGAAGAATTCTGTGAGTACAACGTTTTACTTTGGCTTTGAAGACAACTATTGCGTTTGTTATTTATGTGGTCCAATACAGGTAAAAAAAACAACACGGCAGCGTGTGTCTCTCTTTTTTTTTGGTGGTTGGTTATACAGTATCTGAAGATGATGAAATCTGGCACATTTT
>JAWQFJ010000493.1:27500-30000 GCA_034096865.1 Theodoxus fluviatilis
CTCTCTCTCTCTCTCTCTCTCTCTCTCTCTCTCTCGGAAATGGTGTATAAAGTGAAGTAATGCTGGCTGGAATGTACTAGTTTATGAGTCAGTCACCGACAACCAGTCATTTATGTTAACAATGTTTCTGCAGAAGCGCAACTTTTTACTGTATGACACCTTTATTTACTGTTATGATTTTTACACACGTACATAACATGTAATTATTCTTGCATGTGTACATATAAGTTATACTGTCTTGACGGGTCGTCGGCCGAAATAAACAAATCTCTCTCTCTCTCTCTCTCTCTCTCTCTCTCTCTCTCTCTCTCTCTCTCTCTCTCCTCTCTTCCTCTAAAATCCTTGTTTAAATGGGACGGAGAAAATATTTGTGGAACATTCCATAGGGACATGCATGGACGCACTGAGTTGCCTATACCATTCATGTCTTCAAGTACAATACGTCATGGGCATGCTCTTGTTTTCTGTCTTCAAGTACAATACGTCATGGGCATGCTCTTGTTTTCTGTCTGCAGGCCGAGTACGCCTCCAATCCAAACACGAGGATCGAACTCCGGGCCACGCGTTACTACTCTCCCTCCAACAGCTACATCTCCGTCACCACCTCCACCCGCCAGCCCAAGGTGAGTGTTGCACTCAGTTGCGTTCTGGCATTCTGCCTTGGCAGTCTCTTGATTTCAGGCATGAGCTCTGTGCTGCTTCTGATGACCATTGGAATAGTTCTGTAGGTCCAGTCTGGACCGGAGGAGTTGCAGGCAGATGGGACGATGGAACTCTGCAAGGACCAAAGGAACCGTGCTGCAGTCCAAAGGCTGCCATTATAATGTACGCTGCTGATGCGCCCCTTCCAGCAAAGCTGAGTGTAATTCGAGTGACAGCATGCCGTCTTAGGCGGACTTGCGCTATCTGCTGAAGCTCAGATGGATGAATATAGCAAAAATTTTAGGTAGCTTTTCAAACTGTCCGTGTAGCATTTGCATGGACGAATACAAGGAGGAGAAGAAAACTCACCACTTCCTTACAGAACATAATTTGCTGTCAGTGTTGGTTGTCGTTTTCCATACAAGTTATGTTACCATGGCTGCGATTAATTTTAGGCGCTGTCTATTCAGAGGAAATGGTTTGGGCAAGTTATTTAACGCTGTTTATTTTTAATATCTAATCCACAATGTACTACTGGATATTGATGAATGGATGCATAGTGTTTTACGGCCTATTAGCCTTTGTAGGCTATATAAGGCCATTGAGCATGAAAATCACTAGACCAGCTTAGAGATGAATGGATAGTGTTTTACGGCCTATCGGCCTTTGTAGGCTATGTAAGGCCATGAATCACGAACGTCACTAGAACAGTTTAGAGAAAGCGCAAATCAAGTCACGGTGTCCCTAGTTATTCGTCTCTTACGAATCGCGTAGGGAGACGCGGTGGGTCAGTTCTTACCCCGAACCTGCAGGGGGAACTGGATATTGAAATAGTATGTTAATGGTCTCGTTTGATGGATACTTTTCACGTACAAGTCGAGAGTGCCTCGCGTTTGCTTTGTTGTATTGTCCACCGCCGTATCCACGTTAGAGGTGTAGCATTGGATACGAGTTGCTGCTTCCTGTGCATACGCTTATAATAATTATTCAAATAAGATTTTTCAAGTTCTCTTTTTGCACCCTTTGAGGCCTAGTAAAATATGGGGATATTAACATTACACATTCATTGTGTGTAGGGATTCAGTTTGATCGAAATGTTTATGTTTGTTTCAGCCATTTCGTCCTACCTGACGCCTAATTTCGCTAAAGCGTTCTTGCTTTTGCAGGTGAACGAGTATATGATATTTCACGTGAAGTCTTCACAATTCGTGCCAAGAATCTTCTACCAGGTGAGATGTTAGAGCAACCGAAACTGTGTCAGCCTTGGTAGGTCAGATTTCTCAGATGTGAAGAAGTAACAAATTTCCAAGTGGGCATATTTTCTGTAGAACACTTATTTCTAATAGATATATATGTAAACGCCTCTGGGGTCACCATCTGTACAAGCATACAGGCAATTCCGTCGAAGAGGACCATCAAGCAAAGTAGGTCTACATGTGCAAGTGCACGAATGAAAGCACAGAAAGAGTGCAAAAAAAGCTCCGTAAACCCACTCTTCAACATACGAGAATCAAGTCTTGCAGCTTTATTGCTATTTCTTCAACATGAAGGGGTTATCTTTTAATTTGCTTTAAAGCAAAATGAAGCCAGTAGGAAAGGGAAGAAAAGAATTCAATTAAGATGGTTTAATTTATTTAGTCAATTCGACTTGTTTCACATTTGTTACACCTTCTGGTAGGTGGTAGCTTCGGGCAACATCATCGTCGGGGACGAGTTAGAGATGACGTCACGCCAGAAGACCTTCGCCATCGCTTTGTCACGTGAGATGATGCCCAATGCCCGCATGGTTGTCTACTACGTCAGAGAGCCCGAGGAGGTGGTCGCTGACGTCATCAGTTTCTACGTGAATGGAACTCGA
>JAWQFJ010000493.1:42500-45431 GCA_034096865.1 Theodoxus fluviatilis
TGGTAGTGGCGGTAGTGATAATAGCAGTGGTGGTGGTGGTGGTGGTTGTAAAGGTGGCGATAGTAGTGTGATGGTAGTGGTGGTGGTAGTAGTGGTGGTAGTAGCGGTAGTGGTACTAGAAGTAGTTATAGTTGCTGTGGTGGCAGTAGTGGAGGTGATATTAGTGGTGATGGAAGTGGTGGTGGTAGCAGCGGTAGTGATAGTAGCAGTGGTGGTGGTGATGATGGTGGTGGAGGTGGTGATATTAGAGGTGATGGTAACGGTGGTGGTAGCGGTGGTGGTGGTACTGATGATGGCAGTGGTGACATAGGTGGTGGTGGTCATTATGGTGGTGATGATTGTAGAAGTGGTGGTAGCTGTGATTATGGTAGTGGTAGTGGTCACGGTAATAGTCGCGGTAGTGAGGGTAGTAATTGTGGTGGTGATGCTGGTAGTAAGTAGGTGGTTGAGGCGGTGATGGTATTAGCGGTGGTGGTGGTGGTGGTGGAGTTTATGGTGATGGCGGTGATGGTGTGGTAGTATTGACAGTTATGGTGGTGACAGTAGTTGTGGTGGTGGTGGTAGTGGTGGTGCTAGTGGTGTGAGAGGTGATGGTGGTGATGGTAGTGGTAGTGGTGGTGCTGGTGGTAGTAATAGTAGAATAGTGGTGGTGGTGATTGTGGTAGCAATAGTTTTGGTAATGGTGTTTTAGGCAATAGTGATGGTGGTGGTAATGATAGTAAGGGCAGTGGTGATGGTGATGGTAATGGTGGTGGGGGCAGTGGTGGTAATATTGGTAGGGGCAGTGGTGGTGGCGGTAGTAATATTGATAGTGGCAGTGGTGGGGGTGGTGGTAATATTCGTAGGGGCAGTGGTGGTGGTGATTGTAATGGTGGTCGGGGCAGTGGTGGTGGCGGTAGTAATATTGGTAGTGGCAGTGGTGGTGGTGGAGGAATATTCGTAGGGGCAGTGGTGGTGGTGATGGTGTAGCGGGCAGTAGTGATGGTGATGGTAATGGTGGTAGGGGCAGTGGTGGTGGTGGTAATAGTGGTAGGGGCAGTGGTGGTGGTGGTGATGGCAGAGGTGGTGGTGGTGGTGTTGCGGGCTGTAGTGATGGTAATGGTGGTAGGGGCAGTGGTGGTGGTGGTAATGGTAATATTGATATGCCCAGTGGTGGCGGTGACAGACTACCAAAGGTAATAGGTTGTAAAAAAAAAACTCAATTATTCAAAATCGAGTATTACAGAATAAGTGTCCACAGCAACCAAATCTTCTCATATTTATACATGTTTCATGGCCTTCTGTTTGTCTTTATATTACTAAAACATCCAACAGAAAATAATCTGACAAAGTAGAAGGGATCCCCCATCGCTCCAAGATATGCCACCACACGACGATCACAACGAGTTAGTGCTTGACGGCGGCGAAAGTTCCACACACTTCACATATGCTAGTTAGTAGTGCAGCTTTACATAATTTCGTTTTAGGTCACAAACAGGAGCGCCGGTCACTGACTAATGATACAGACTTGTCGTTCTCCACCGCGAAAGTAAGAGCAGAACATTGCACCCTACTCTCTCCTGGACAGGCGATGTGGTCACCCCAGGTTTCTTTGAGGACTACCTCAATGCTGAGAACGTGCTGCACAGACCGTACGGTGCTGGGGAGAACATCGCCTTCAACTTCGCCTACAACATGCTCACCCTGCGCTTCATGAAGATGTCCCAGCTTCTGAGTGACGACATCCTCAAGCGATCCCTGAGCTCTATGAACGTCGGTCAGTCGGCTGTCTTGTCCTCTGCGGCAACGCTATGGCTGTCCCTGTGGCTATTTATCCCAATGATAACTTTCCAAGCGAAATCATGCTTTGTCGCACGGTGTAATTCATGAAAGTTCGTTGTGTTGGAAAAGAGCGCTAAAAGTATCGCGAGTACAGTTGTTGTTTATGCATGAAAGAAAATAATGGTGAATATTTTAAATATGTACACATGATCGTGGGAATCAATTCTGCCATAGAACCAATGAGAATATGGATATGAAAACACGAAAAAAAAAATGATGAACATATTCATACTGCTGTTCATACAAATCCAGTGATTTGTGTCTCGTTACACTTGTCTAAGTTTATCTCAAAACAAATAAATGATTCCAAGATTTCTGGGAGGAGGTGGAATCACTGGTTTAATATAAGATCTTTGTGGTCTTTTTTTGGACTTCGGGAATCCGGCGGACCATGTTTTACCTAAGTTAACTCAATTTCTGTCCCCTGATATTCCATACATTCTTTTCTTCCAGCCTTGCAGAGACTTATGAGCTACATAGACCCAGACACTGGTGCCTTCAGAATGTTCCGAGATGACCCTACGACTAGCATATGGTTGGTTAGCTTTGCCTCACTACTTCCTCTGTTCCCTCCTCCGTCGTTTTCAACTAAATCCTTTAGTGCTCTGTCTCTCCTCATAATACTTCAAAAGCTAATTTTCTCTTATGGAAAGATGCAATAGAAAACACAGCCACAATACTAAACCGCTCAAGCCTGACTAGGGCATCTGATCACTGTATTTTAATTGTTCGAAGGCTAGATGTAAAGTGCATGTATATATGAGTTTTCTAAACATACTGTACCAGTAGACAACCATAGGTATATGACCTTTTCACCTCGAAAAAAGATTTGCAAAATCATCCCACACACGTGGCTTAATAGCATCAGCCAATGAAAAGGCTCCATCTATAGCGTCATGGCCAGTGAAAGGGAGGCAACTCTCCCTGTTTCCTGCACATGCGCATAGATACCATGATGCAACCACGTGCCACCACTTTTCGACTTTTCGTTGGAGTGTTTGGATGTACTCTGGTGTTCTCCTCAAGTCTTCACGTTGTGCGGACTTTCTGAAGGATTTGCTGTCGACTATGGCGGCGTTGCTGTTGGGAAGTACAAACACTCCTACGGCC
>JAWQFJ010000493.1:45473-90473 GCA_034096865.1 Theodoxus fluviatilis
CATGAAATGCTCTGTGCAGGCTGACGGCGTTCGTGGCCAAGCACCTGCACTCTGCAAGGTTTGGAGAGTGGGAGCGGGACCTCTTCGTGCCAGTGGAGCTGCTCAACAAGATGCTGCTGTTCCTGTGTGCACAGCAGAACGAGACCACCGGAGCCTTCTACCCCACCTTCAATGAGACGCACCCCATATACGACACGTACGACAGGAATATGGTGGGTGCTATTGTGCCCTCCTAGAGGTTTCCCCCATGAAGAGCTCTCCTCGGTACTGAAACGTGTTTCTTTTCACACCTGGTAATTGGTTATCGGCATGACATCTTTTGAAGACCGAACATAGCCTCGTACTCATTATGACGTGGATGCTGTTTTACATGTGTGCAATTCATTCTCGCAGACTTTTTTGTTTGAGTTTACCCTGAGGACATACGAGTATCTTCATTGAAATTCCTCTAGGACCATGAACATTGCCTGCATGCTGGACATTTTTAAAGATACGTATTCATTTTTGTGTCGTCTGCAGATGCTGTGTCAAAGGCAATGTTCGTTAGGAGACTAACAGCAGATGCAGAGAATTAAACACTGGTACTTTTCGAACGGCTGTACAAAGTGACTCAGCAATCATTAGCAGTCTTTGTTCAGACCCCTGTTATGGCATTTTGTCTGCCTACTTTGTCAAGAACACTCGGACACTTCCTGACCTAATGTAGGCAGCCTCCGAGTACTCAGCACCATGGTGAAAGTACTACAGACACATGGAATGTAGCAGTGGGAAAGCAGTGACTTTGGGTTGGAACTTTTTATGGGTAGATCTGATAATGGAATACAATTAAGGAAGATGAAATGTGGCAGTCCAGGATGGCAAAAGGAGTTTTGAGAAAACATTTCATCACTCTGTCCATGGGTACCAAGGGTGGCCAACTGTATTACTACTGCCGAGTAGAACAGACAGCAAAGGCAAACAAACAAATAAACAAAACAAACAAGCAAAGCCTCTATACACCGTCTTTGTTTTGTTTGGCAAAGTGAGCTGATGTACATGAATTATATGCAGCTTTCCCCTTAATGACCCGCTGGATTGTCTCGGCATCATGCATCTCTCCCTTGCGTGAACAGCTTCCTAATGTCGCCTTGTCTGCTCTGCATTCCCTGCTTGTGTGCAGGCCTCCATACTGAAGATGAAGACGGAGATCATGCAGACAGACCCCATCCCCCTCACTGCCTACGTCCTTATTAGTCTCTACGAAATCAAGGACGTCTCGGGGGTAAGTAGGAATGCTGGAATGAACGAGTTCATGAATAGGTGGAGTAATGTATAAATAAACGAATAAATCACAAATGGAATGAGTGAACACAGAAGAGCGAGTGAACGAACCCATGAATGAGTGAGTACATTTTCACGAACGAACAATCGATTGAATGAGCAAACAAGTGAATGAAGACATGACTGAAGACATAAAACGAATAAAGACACGAATGAAATGTTAACCAAACACTGTTTGATCACTCTCTGCCATCTTCTTGTATGTGCATTCAATGCCAAACAAGAACACACATCAGACATCGGAGTGCAAAGACATACAAGACGAGAATAAAAGATATATGGAAAGTTGGGGTGGAGGTGACAAATATCTTAGAACAGCCACAAGGCGAGTTGTGATCATAGCTTCACTGTGAATAAATCAAAGTTTGATAAGAAAGTTGGATGGAAGAAAGCCGTCTTCATTTTAGTGTTAATTTTTAATGACCATGCACTGTTTGCATAGGTCTCTGTACAGATTTTTGCCATCGTTAACTGAGCAATAGTGTGTGCGTAAATGCTGAACAGGTATTTGTAAGCACAGTGGTTCAGACACTCCACTTGCATTTGTCTTGCGCCCAGAAGGCACGATGGTCTATCGCATGGCTATAAAGGGGTTCAGCTAGTGGACAAGGTGCTTCATTCACATTCCTCCTCTCCATCGAAAACTACCAGGCACCTGTGAGGGCTTGAATATACATTGTAGTAGATTAATTCTTGATGGAGTAGTGAACCGGCATCAGGTTGGAATGCATTCTGTAAACCAGAGTTTTGCCGGTAGGCAAAATCTCTAGTTTACTAGAATGGTTGGAATGCTGCCTGGAAAATGAAGATCGTGTACTTTGGTGTCCAAAGCGTCTGTCTGAGTGCATGTTCCTTGCCCGACGCTCAGAGATAACCCATTACTTGGTCCATTAACCAGGTGGCGGTGTCAGGCGGTCCGAAATTCATGTGTAAATGACAACTACTACACAAAACCACTCATTTTTCACACTGTTTTGGAGTGCTGTGCGTGACTGTGTGCACGTGTCTGCAGGACGCCAAGCGATGTCAGGAGACGGCGCGCTTCAAGGCCGCGCGTTACCTGGCGTCCAAGGTGATGGACATCCCTCCAGAGGAAATCCTGTGGCTGACCATGTCCACCTACGCCCTTTCCCTCAGCCAGGAACGCAGCAGGGACGCCTTCGATCTCATGTGGACCCGAAGCCGTTCGGGTGAGTACCAAGCTTACTTCTTTCTGCGGCAAGGTTGCAAACTTCCCGACGAGTTGACTTGACGTGGAGATGATGATGTGATTGAGGTAAAGTGTGCAGTGTGGGCATCCACTATTGGGCGAAAAGTCTCGGTACTCTAAACGGCCCCTTTGTCTTTACCTTCTGCAGACGAGGAGCCGTACTTTTCGTACAGAGACATGCCACAAAACCCGTCCGAGATGATCAACACCGTGCGCTTCCTAAAGGCCCGCCAGGAGCTGGCGAGTGACGGCTACGGGGTCCAGGCCACGGCCTACGCCCTCCTGGCCCACATCAACGTGCAGGAGTCCGTGTTCCACCTGCAAGGCAATGCCCTCATGCGCTGGCTGTGCTCCATGCGCAACACCATCGGGGGATTCGCCTCCACCCAGGTGGGTGTGGTGTGGGAAGTGGAGCGAGGGTGTGTGTGTTGTTGAGGTGGATAAGGAGGTAGGATGGTGGAGGTGGGGAGGAGGACGAGAAAAGGGGAGATGGTAGGGTGTGAGGTTCCGCACTCATGCCCAAATGTAGGAATCAAACGTGTAATGCATATAGACACAGACACGCACATGGGCATATGCATGCACGAGCGCGCGCACACACGCACGCACACACACACACACAAAACACAAACACATACACACAAAAACACACACACACACACACACACACACACACACACACACACACACACACACACACTGACACACTGTGGCAGTTGGTCGTTCAAAGTACGATACAAGAATTGAAAAAGTGGGGGGAAAGATAATAGTAACAGTGATATCTTGTCGCAATCCCACTACCCTCACCACTTACACCAGCATCAATAACTCTCGTCATCTCCACGATCACTTTGATAAACGAAGTTGCTTCTGTCACTGCCACCTACGCAAAACACCAAGTGCTGTGGGAACAGCCAGCAGGTCTGGCCAATGGAATGTGTTTACCAACCAAATGTGTCAAAGACGAGAGAGTGGATTGCACAAGCGAATTTCATCATTGGCGATCACCCATGCTAGTGACCGTACATGAACCTAGTACTAGGGAAGAAAGAGGCTGGATAGTGCTTACAGGGTCAAGGAGGGGGATGGGGAGGTAGCAAGAGTGGCGGAGTTGTTAGTTACATGTGGAATGCAGGGGCAGCAAAAGGCGCCCTATTACGTGTTTTAGCCATCTTCGCCTCCACCACCACATCAACTATTGCAATAGTTCCGGCACGACCACCACTTCCAGCACTTCCGCCTCCCACCACTTCGATCCACCACTACCACTTCTACTGCTCCCACCACTAACACCACTTCTTCCACTAATTCCACTACCCACCACTTCCATCACTACCACTAACACTTCCACTACATCCACCACTATCACCATTTCCACCACTACCACTACAACTTCCACCACTACCACTACAATTTCTACTACTACCACTACAACTTCCACTACTACCACTACAACTTCCACTACTACCACTACAACTTCCACCACTACCACTACAACTTCTACTACTTTCACCACCCAACACTTCCACCACTACCACTACAACTTCCACTACTACCACTACAACTTCCACTACTTCCACCACTATCACCATTTCCACCACTACCACTACAACTTCCACTACTACCACTGCAACTTCTACTACTTTCACCACAAAACACTTCCACCACTACCACTACAACTTCCACTACTACCACTACAACTTCTACTACTTTCGCCACCCAACACTTCCACCACTACCACTACAACTTCCACTACTTCCACCACTATCACCATTTCCACCACTACCACTACAACTTCCACTACTACCACTGCAACTTCTACTACTTTCACCACAAAACACTTCCACCACTACCACTACAACTTCCACTACTACCACTACAACTTCTACTACTTTCGCCACCCAACACTTCCACCACTACCACTACAACTTCCACTACTTCCACCACTATCACCATTTCCACCACTACCACTACAACTTTCACTACTACCACTACAACTTCTACTACTTTCACCACCCAACACTTCCACCACTACCACTACCAATTCCACTACTGCCACTACAACTTCTACTACTACCACTACAACTTCCACCACTACCACTACAACTTCCACCACTACCACTACAACTTCCACTACTACCACTACAACTTCTACTACTTTCACCACCCAACACTTCCACCACTACCACTACAACTTCCACTACTACCACTACAACTTCCACCACTACCACTACAACTTCCACCACTACCACTACAACTTCTACTACTACCACTACAACTTCTACTACTACCACTACAACTTCCACCACTACCACTACAACTTCTACTACTACCACTACAACTTCCACTACTACCACTACAACTTCCACTACTACCACTACAACTTCCACTACTACCACTACAACTTCCACCACTACCACTACAACTTCTACTACTTTCACCACCCAACACTTCCACCACTACCACTACCAATTCCACTACTACCACTACAACTTCTACTACTACCACTACAACTTCCACCACTACCACTACAACTTCTACTACTTTCACCACCCAACACTTCCACCACTACCACTACCAATTCCACTACTGCCACTACAACGTCTACTACTACCACTACAACTTCCACCACTACCACTACAACTTCCACCACTACCACTACAACTTCCACTACTACCACTACAACTTCTACTACTTTCACCACCCAACACTTCCACCACTACCACTAACACTTCCACTACATCCACCACTATCACCATTTCCACTACTACCACTACAACTTCCACCACTACCACTACAACTTCTACTACTACCACTACAACTTCCACCACTACCACTACAACTTCCACTACTACCACTACAACTTCCACCACTACCACTACAACTTCTACTACTACCACTACAACTTCCACTACTACCACTACAACTTCCACTACTACCACTACAACTTCTACTACTACCACTACAACTTCCACCACTACCACTACAACTTCCACTACTACCACTACAACTTCTACTACTACCACTACAACTTCCACCACTACCACTACAACTTCTACTACTTTCACCACCCAACACTTCCACTACTACCACTACAACTTCCACTACTACCACTACAACTTCCACTACTACCACTACAACTTCCACCACTACCACTACAACTTCCACTACTACCACTACAACTTCTACTACTTTCACCACCCAACACTTCCACCACTACCACTACCAATTCCACTACTTCCACCACTATCACCACTTCCACCATCATCACTTCCGCCACTACCACTTTCACCACTATCACTACCACTTCCACCAGTATTACTACTTCCACTACTACCACTACCACTTCCACTATTTCCACCACCCACCACTTCCACTACGACCACTACCACTTCCACTATTTCCACCACCCACCACTTTCACTACTACCACTTCCACCACTACCGCCTCCACTACTTCGACCACTCACCACTTCCGCCACTACCACTTTCACCACTATCACTACCACTTCCACCATTATCACTACCACTTCCACCACTATCACTACTTCCACTAATACCACTACCACTTCAACTACTTCCACCACCCACCACTTTCACTACTACCACTTCCACCACTACCACTTCGACTACTTCCACCACACATCACTTCCACTACTACCACCACTTCTCTGACAGTGTCCATCCTTGCTTGCAGGACATACTGGTTACCCACTCGTTCACTGACTGAGTGACTGAGTGAGTGAGCGAGTGAGTGAGTGAGTGACTGACTGTCTGACTGACTGTCTGACTGACTGTCTGATTGTCTGACTGACTGTCTGACTGTCTGACTGACTGACTGACTGACTGACTGACTGATTGGTTCGCTGGCTCACTCACTCTCTCACCCCCTCACTCGCTTGCAGGACACGCTGGTTGCCATGGAGGCCCTGATGAAGTTTACACAGGTGGACCCCAACAGGAACGTCTTCGATATGACGCTGCAACTCGAGTCCACGGCCTCGGCCGGCTGGAAGAACACCACCGTCTTCAACAAGTACAACTACACTTCCATGACCAGCGCTTGGGTACGTAGCTTTCAGTCTCCAGCTTGGATACGTAGCTTTCAGTCTCCAGTTTGGGTACGTAGCTTTCAGTCTCCAGCTTGGATACGTAGCTTTCAGTCTCCAGCTTGGGTACGTAGCTTTCAGTCTCCAGCTTGGATACGTAGCTTTCAGTCTCCAGCTTGGATACGTAGCTTTCAGTCTCTAGCTTGGATACGTAGCTTTCAGTCTCCAGCTTGGATACGTAGCTTTCAGTCTCCAGTTTGGATACGTAGCTTTCAGTCTCCAGTTTGGATACGTAGCTTTCAGTCTCCAGTTTGGATACGTAGCTTTCAGTCTTCAGGGGCCCCAGGCCAGTGGGGGGAGCGCTCGCCCGCTGTCGCTAAAGCCCGATCTGCACGAGACGATTCCACACATTGCTCACTGACGCTCTCCACACGACGAGTCGTGTACGGCACTCATCGCTTGCCACACGTGCAGAAAGCGATGCTGCCAAGCCGCACAGCGGGGTGTGGAACGGAATAGAAACTGTCCTATTTTGCATTGAGTTGCTAAAGCTATCATCCAATCGCTGCGCGTTTTCCCGATACGGTTCTACGAGCGCCAACTAAGAATTCCATCATGGCATCTACGATGAACGAGACATGGCGAGGTTGACTGAGCTACACAGAGAGCAGGTAAATCTTTACATATAGTCTCGCCACTGTGCAGGGCAAGGTGCTGTGGAAACATGTACAAGCAAACTTATCGATGTTGCGAACGACTGTACCAACAGTTTACTCGCTAGCCGCATCGAGAACATCGTGTGAAGGATCGTGTCCAATGGCCTTTACGGCTAGTGGTTACAACGCTCAAAGCTTCATGGGTCGTAGAGTTGATTATTGGGCAAGGTGCTTGAATTGCATTGCTTCTCCCCACCCAGGAATAAAACCGGGTACCTGTGAGAGCTGCGATGGCACACTGCAGTGCGATTAACCCCTTCGTGCGGCCGTGGGCCAGCATTGGGGTGGAATACTCCCCAGGGAATGGAGTTGGTGTTTTGGTACTTGTGTGCGTCGTAATCTGTTCGTCTCTTGTTGTCTCTTGTGCCAGTGACGGATTGATAAAAAATGGTCCAGCGATCGGGAGTGAAGTGTAAAGCGGTGTGAGGCTCAGATAGGGGTGATGTCGCTAAATAAAATCACGCCTTCACCTTTGCAGAGGCGGCGGGCAAGCGATGTCTCTGTTACATTGGCCATCCGGCCCACTCTGTGGAGGTAGACGCTTTGATAAGGAAAAGTTTGATTTACCAGCGTGAGCAGGTTTATATCAAATCGGTCATTTTTCCCGTTGCAAGTAGTCGATCCATTGGCACACAAGAACAATCAATTATGTGTCATTGTTTGAATGCATCCATTGCCCTACTTGAGGGAGACCATCACATGGATCAACGAATAGCTGATACTAATAGTAGTATTAGGAATGAGTCTTTACTTGTCCCATGAACAACGAACCATTATTTGTGTAGTTTTAAGCAAACTGTCTTGCTTCAAATACGCCATCTGTTGCTCCTCCGAAAATTATTTTTTGTCCAATCTGTAGCCATCTACTGTTCAACTGTCTAGAGTAATCCGGATATTTTTCAGAACTCAGTGCACTGTTTGCAATGGAACCATTTTCTTTGTCACATTTTGTACTTGACGATTTTCCCCTCTATGTGTTATGCTTTGACAACACACTGCATGACTGGTTGCTATGGTTACTACGTCCACAGCTGCCGACGGTGTGGGGAGCCGTCAAGGTTCTGGCCCAGGGGACGGGGCGCGCCATGATGCAGGTAGGTCGGGGTGACCTTGTAACTGTTTGCATCTCTGCTGCCGCTTCAGGCTTGCCGTGTGGCTTTCATGTACAGTGTTCTTCTCATGCTAATAGTTGTTTTCAACAAACCTTTTCAGATCTACACTGAGCGAAAGATTTCCTGGGCATGCGGCAGCCCATATGTTTGGCATAACATTTCTGAAACAACGAAAACGTGATCATATTCAGAAAAAGTCTCTACACACTGATGTTCCAAACAATTGTATGCACTTTTAGCTTTTCATCTCTATCAAGATCAGTACTATGAAAACGAAGTACACGGTGGTGATTGCATTGGTAGAGGTGGTGGTCGTGGTACTGTTGCTATGGTGCTTTTGTCAGTGGTAATGTGATGGTACTGTGGTGGTAATGTGGTGGTAATGTGATGTAATTGTCGTAGTTGTGGTGATATTTTTTGTGTGGTGATGGTGGTAGTGTTGACGGTAGTGGTGATGATATAGATGATGATTGTAGCGGAAATGGCGGTGGTAAAGGTGATATATTGTGATGGGAAAGAATGTAGTTTAAGAATCTAGGAAGCAAGCTACACATGATGCCCCCCTCCAAAAAAAAAAGAAGAAAAAAATGAAAGAAGAGGAAAGTTGTGGTTGCGGTAACCCGATCGATTCTTTTTTTCTGCCGACTCTAAACTTTTTCCATAATGCAAAAGAAGAAAAAGAAAGAAAAAAAAGAGAGAAAAAAGTTGACGGTAAACAAAGCACTGCATGCTGTCCCATCTTCCCTACCCTATACGCACTATGGAATCCAGTATTTCAGTTTTAAAAAAGTTTTAAGAGAAAGAAAGTTTGGTTTATGTCCAATGTGGCCTCTTCTAAAAAGAAAGGAAAAAGACATATTCACGCCGACCTTCCCACCCACCCACCCACTTTTTTGTTATTGCAATGTTACCTTAACCACAACGTTTTTTAAACCTAACAATATAGTGGAAGTTTTGGAACATCGGTTAGGAGACTGGAACTTTTTTTACTCTTTTGGTGCCCTCGAGTCTGCTGCGGTGGATGCTGACCTCATAGCTTGACAGTGCCTTTCTTGAAGGTGCGCATGAATCACTTATATCATGAGCACCTGACTGAAGCTGATGATCAACAAGTTACTTAGGCTGAATGAGTCGAAGTCGGAAACATTCGGGGACAATGTACCCCAGTTTTGAAATATCGGCCTTACAGTCACGTGACTCGCACGCCCGGGGAGTTATGCTAAGATCCGGCCGCGTTAATGTATCTGCGTTTTGTGACAAACGTCTTGCTCGGCGATACTGTACTCTATGCACCTTAACGGTCCGCGTGATTCGGGTGTAATCTTAAGCGAAACGACGTTTATAAATGTCCGTTCTCGTGAGAGATGCCGAGATTTGAAACTGGGGTACAGTGTCTCCGAATTTTTCCGACTTCGACCATTTCAGCGTTATTTAGGGGAACACGTTCATTCAGGCGAACCATCCTTGCGGCTGCTGACTTTAGGAGTCCGGCTCCGCCGTCAACCAGAGAGCTCACACTCGCTGAAACCTACCTGAGCATGCAATATTCCCTCGCCTTGCAGCTGACCACCACTGCCAACGTGGAGTACAGCAGTTTGCTGAAAAAGACGGAAGACAGTTTGACCTTCTTCACCTTGGACATCGGCAGCCAGACCTGGCAGGGCCGCAACTACTCCATCATGCACATGACTACCTGCGCCAGGTGAGGCAGCTGGACTGTGCCCTGCACCGTCTGATCTTTTCCAGAGGTCAAAGGTCTATGCACTTTTTCAGTGTGAGAGCTCTTTCTTCCAGTAGTCAGGGCTCTGCGATATCTTATGTAGTCAGAGATCTGTACTCTTTACAATTGATCAGATCTTTGTGTTTCCGGCAAGTGATCAGAGCTTTTACTGTATTCCAGTGGTCAGAACTCTGTGCTATATTCTAGTAGTCAGGGCTCAATCGTATCTTCCAGCAGAGTGCTGTACTGTCTTCCAGTAGTCAGAACTCTATGGTCTGTTCCAGTAGTTAGAGCTGTATGCTCTCTTCCAGTAGTTAGAGCTGTACGCTCTCTTCCAGTAGTTAGAGCTGTATGCTCTCTTCCAGTAGTCAGAGTTGTATGCTCTCTTCCAGTAGTTAGAGCTGTATACTCTCTTCCAGTAGTCAGAGTTGTATGCTCTCTTCCAGTAGTTAGAGCTGTATGCTCTCTTCCAGTAGTTAGAGCTGTATTCTCTCTTCCAGTAGTCAGAGTTGTATGCTCTCTTCCAGTAGTTAGAGCTGTATGCTCTCTTCCAGTAGTTAGAGCTGTATGCTCTCTTCCAGTAGTTAGAGTTGTATGCTCTCTTCCAGTAGTTAGAGCTGTATGCTCTCTTCCAGTAGTCAGAGCTGTATGCTCTCTTCCAGTAGTTAGAGCTGTATGCTCTCTTCCAGTAGTTAGAGCTGTATACTCTCTTCCAGTAGTCAGAGTTGTATGCTCTCTTCCAGTAGTCAGAGTTGTATGGTCTCTTCCAGTAGTTAGAGCTGTATGCTCTCTTCCAGTAGTTAGAGCTGTATGCTCTCTTCCAGTAGTTAGAGCTGTATACTCTCTTCCAGTAGTTAGAGCTGTATACTCTCTTCCAGTAGTCAGAGTTGTATGCTCTCTTCCAGTAGTCAGAGTTGTATGCTCTCTTCCAGTAGTCAGAGCTGTATACTCTCTTCCAGTAGTCAGAGCTGTATGCTCTCTTCCAGTAGTTAGAGCTGTATGCTCTCTTCCAGTAGTTAGAGCTGTATACTCTCTTTCAGTAGTCAGAGTTGAATGCTCTCTTCCAGTAGTCAGAGTTGTATGGTCTCTTTCAGTAGTTAGAGCTGTATACTCTCTTTCAGTAGTCAGAGTTGTATGGTCTCTTTCAGTAGTTAGAGCTGTATGCTCTCTTCCAGTAGTCAGAGTTGTATGGTCTCTTTCAGTAGTTAGAACTGTATACTTTCTTTCAGTAGTCAGAGTTGTATGCTCTCTTCCAGTAGTTAGAGCTGTATGCTCTCTTCCAGTAGTTAGATCTGTATGCTCTCTTCCAGTAGTTAGAGCTGTATGCTCTCTTCCAGTAGTTAGAGCTGTATACTCTCTTCCAGTAGTCAGAGTTGTATGCTCTCTTCCAGTAGTCAGAGTTGTATACTCTCTTCCAGTAGTCAGAGTTGTATGGTCTCTTTCAGTAGTTAGAGCTGTATGCTCTCTTCCAGTAGTTAGAGCTGTATGCTCTCTTCCAGTAGTTAGAGCTGTATACTCTCTTCCAGTAGTCAGAGTTGTATGCTCTCTTCCAGTAGTCAGAGTTGTATGCTCTCTTCCAGTAGTTAGAGCTGTATGCTCTCTTCCAGTAGTTAGAGCTGTATGCTCTCTTCCAGTAGTCAGAGTTGTATACTCTCTTCCAGTAGTCAGGGCTGTATGCTCTCTTCCAGTAGTCAGAGTTGTATGGTCTCTTTCAGTAGTTAGAGCTGTATGCTCTCTTCCAGTAGTTAGAGCTGTATGCTCTCTTCCAGTAGTCAGAGTTGTATGCTCTCTTCCAGTAGTCAGAGTTGTATGCTCTCTTCCAGTAGTCAGAGTTGTATGCTCTCTTCCAGTAGTCAGAGCTGTATACTCTCTTCCAGTAGTTAGAGCTGTATACTCTCTTCCAGTAGTTAGAGCTGTATGCTCTCTTCCAGTAGTTAGAGCTGTATGCTCTCTTCCAGTAGTTAGAGCTGTATGCTCTCTTCCAGTAGTCAGAGTTGTATGGTCTCTTTCAGTAGTCAGAGTTGTATACTCTCTTCCAGTAGTCAGAGTTGTATGCTCTCTTCCAGTAGTCAGAGTTGTATGCTCTCTTCCAGTAGTCAGAGTTGTATGCTCTCTTCCAGTAGTCAGAGTTGTATGCTCTCTTTCAGTAGTTAGAGCTCTACGCTGTCTTCCAGTAGTCGGAGCTCTACGTTGTCTTCCACTAGTTCCAGTAGTCAGAGCTCTGTACTCTTTACAATTGATCAGAGCTTTCACTGTCATTTAGTAGTCAGAGCTCTTGACCCCTTGCTTCCTCTCTCTCTCTCTCTCTCTCTCTCTCTCTCTCTCTCTCTCTCTCTCTCTCTCTCTCAAAGGCTGTTCCCACCATCCCCAAAAGTTGAAATCAAGTCAGTGGACATATTCCATTACGTTACAGCTGGGTGTACACGGACCTGAGCCTGACGTCAGGAATGGCTGTGATGGAGATCGACATCCCCACTGGCTACGTCGTCATGAATGACACGCTGCGTCGCTACGTCCAGTCCGGACAAGTGCCCAATCTCAAGCGGGCCGAGTTCTATGGACGCAAAGTCGTCTTCTACTTCAACTA
Source organism: Theodoxus fluviatilis (assembly GCA_034096865.1). NCBI lineage: Eukaryota > Metazoa > Mollusca > Gastropoda > Cycloneritida > Neritidae > Theodoxus > Theodoxus fluviatilis. The sequence goes on from JAWQFJ010000493.1 coordinate 58,187, forward strand.
CGTACGTCGCTGTCTGGTCCTCAGCCATGTTGTTTACTGTACCATAGAAATGTAATGAATGAGAGAGAGAGAGAGAGAGAGAGAGAGAGAGAGAGAGAGAGGGAGGGAGAGCGCGAGAGAGAGAGAGAGAGGGAGGGAGGGAGGGCGGGAGGGAGGACGGGAGGGAGGAGGGAGGGAGGGAGGGTGGGAGGGAGGGAGGGATGGGAGGAGGAGGAGGAAGAGGAGAGAGGGGGAGGGAGAGAGAGAGAGAGAGAGAGAGAGAGAGAGAGAGAGAGAGAGAGAGAGAGAGAGAGAGAGAGAGAGAGAGAGAGAGAGAGAGAGAGAAAGAGAGAATATGTGCAACCTGTCGGGAGTGTATCCTTACCTTGACTGTTTATTTCTCCATTTTCCCCTCAAACGGATCGGTCTGACTCCTCACCTTGCTTCGTCCAACAGCTGTACATCACAAGACAACTAAATTTCGTTTTCTCTTCAATCTTTGTTGAATGTAACCAATCCTGCCATATGCTCTCTCACATTTTTGCAATTTTCCATAAGCCAGACGAATTTTTCAAAACATTGTTTTTAACCATACAAAGGATTTCCATTGAAGATGGTTACAGAAGTAATTTTTAAGAAATCAAATAGTGGGTGGAGTATTAATAAAGGGTACTTTATCTTGTTATCCATCCTACAATACTACCACGGCGTAATGTCATAAACCAATTTTTCATGGAAATATTGCAATTAAACAGATTAATTTCTGCAAGTGTGAAAAATTTGCAAAATCGGACGCATTTCTTATTAAGAAAATTTGTTTCCATTACAGCTGGACACGAGCAGAACTTGTGTGAGCTTCCGAGCTGACCGCTGGTTTCCGGTGGCCAACGCCACCATCCAGCATAGAATGAGAGTCTACGACTACTACGAGCCTGGTAAGTAGTTCTGCCTACTCTCTGTATAATGTGTATGTCATCTTCGAAATATTAAGTGTCAACTCGTCCTGTCTTCTTGACGATTAAAATGCTTGAAACAGTCATCATCACCATCATCATCATCATCATCATCATCATCATCATCATCATCATCATCATCATCATCATCATCATCATCATCGTCGTCGTCGTCGTCGTCGTCGTCATCGTCGTCATCATCGTCATCATCATCAACAGAAGCAGCAGCAGCATCACCAGCAGAATAAGAATAAGAAGAATAAGAAGGAGGAGGAGGAGGAGGAGGAGGAGGAGGAGGAGGAGGAGGAGGAGGAGGAGGAGGAGGAGGAGGAGGAGGAGAGAAAGAAGAGGGAGGAGGAGAGAAAGAAGAGGGAGGAGGAGAGAAAGAAGAGGGAGAAGAGAGAAAGAAGAGGGAGGAGGAGAGAAAGAAGAGGGAGGGGGAGAGAAAGAAGAGGAAGGAGTAGAGAAAGAAGATGGGGAGAAGAGAAAGAAGAGGGGGAGAAGAGAAAGAAGAGGGGGAGAAGAGAAAGAAAGGGAGGGTGGGGAGAAGAGAAAGTGGGAGGGGGGGGGGAGAAGAGGGAGGAGAAGGGAAAGAAGAGGGGGGAGAAGAGAAAGGGGGGGGGGAGAGGGAGGAGAAGAGAAAGAAGAGGGGGGAGAAGAGATAGAATGGGGGGGGGGGAGAAGAGGGAGCAGAAGAGGGATAAGAGGAAGAAGAAGAAGAGTAATCGGTTGTGTGTGTGTGTGTGTGTGTGTGTGTGTGTGTGTGTGTGTGTGTGTGTAAGAATAGACTCACTGCGTCTCTCTACGCGATTCGTAAGAGGCGAATAATGAAGAAAATAGAATTTTGATTTGCTCGTATAACCAGTCTCAGTGATTTTCATTGTCAATGTCCTTACATAGCCTACAGTAGCTGGTAAGCCGTGAAACTTCATTCATTTGTTCATACATTCACTCAATCATTTTGTTTGTCTGCACGTGTCTTTTTCTGCTGCAGGCATGCACAACACGTCCATGTACACGACCTACAACCTGTTTGGCCTGAACATCTGCTTCGTGTGTGGCTCCTACCAGTGCCCCTACTGTCCCTACTTCAACGCCGCCATGCTTGTCCGTGCCAGCGTCACCGTCCTGGTGCTGGGCCTGGGTCTCCTGGTGAGGCGTCTGCTGCTGGACCCGTCTTGAAGGCCGTCTTCAATGCCTTCTGGAAGGCACAGAGGCTTCACGAAGACCCAACTTCTTCCTGAAGACCCAAGAGTTTTCTGAGTGCCTATCGGTTTTCTATAGCCTTTTGGTTTTGTAAAATTAATTTGTGACTGTTTCTATGTTTCACTCACTCTGATCCACTGCCTCAAAATGTCAGCTTGTTTGTATGAAGGGTGGGATGGGAAGGGGTGGGGTGGGTGGGAAGATTCTGAATCTTTGTGAAGACTCATATTATCATCAGAGTCCCATTGCCCATCCTTCCACTCTGACTTCTTTGTTAATAAATTTCCCTATGGCTAAAAATCCCCCGTAAAGCCATAATCATACTGAATCCCGACCTAAATGCTTGCTCTTTTCATTCTGATATCCCCAGAGTGGCTTGAGATTCAACTTTCTTTCGTGTGTACTGTTTCTCCATGAAGAAGTGTTTGAACTTTGATGACCTAAATTTCTGAAGGCGCGTTGGTTTCATGCTGTGCAATCATGGTCAGTGTACCCAACTTCTGGAACATAAGGAAATCTTATTGTTCAGCTTGAAAACCCTGTCTCTTTATTAAGGCGTTTTCGTTCCAGAAAGCGGGTTTACATTATTTTAAAAAAAACTTTAAAGATTTCATCCCAAAGGCTTCATGGACGCCTCTGGTCAAATTGAACTGCTTGACACCTGCTCAATTGTTGACACCTGACTGTAGCCCAGTGTTCTCCTGAAGATGAGTTTGGTTACTGATGGCTACAGCTTTCCTGAAAACACAATAACAGGTTCCAGAGCGCCCATCTAGGTTACCCAATATCTTCAAGAAGACCTAAAGTTTAACTTAAACGCCTAGTAATTTTCAGAATGGCTAAATTCGTCATTTGTTCAGTGGGCTTTTCGATGCCTTAGTTATCTGAGCATACACGACACACGATCTCACACCAACCATTGCTATACCGTTGCCGTGATTTCCGAACCGCTATAAATAAGGGGGCTATTTATATTCAAACTAACGCCAAAGATCGTGTATCTTTGCTAATACTGTCAGAACCCGAGAAAGCCCCTGCTGCTCATTATTGAAACAAAATGTAGGTCACGAGAACAGATTGCGAGTCGCCACACTCGTTCCGTCTGTTCAGGCTGTTATCAGCGTCTGGTTTTGCTTTCTGATTGTAACAAAAAAACAAGCATCAAATACTGTATCGTCTTCCATACCTGCCTGCAGTTTGCAACCACCCGTGCCCCGTAGTTCCAAGTAGACAATCTGCAAAAATGGGTATCCTAAAACTAGTTTAAACCTCTGCACTTGACATCTCTCGTGGATTAGCCGTAGCATGCGTTGAAGTAATCTAATACGCCTGTTGCTCTCTCGCATCTCTCATCTGTTTGGGGGCTGCTCGTTGGGGCTTCACTTGTACAGTTGTACACGTTTTGTCTTAAAATCCACATTGCAAGAGAAGCTTGTGTGTTATTGCTTCGTTACTGACTGTCTACAAGGCTTTTCCAAAGAAAACATTACTTTCGCATTTGAGATGCTCATGTTGCTGTGAACATTTCATGCGACTGTTTTAAGGTGGAAGACATTCAGTTGTCATTCATAGGGGGTGATTATTCCGTTAGGATTCCAATATAGCTGAATCATTAGCTTGTAAGACACCAAGTTTGAGGACTCGAGTGCGTAACTGACATCCAAAAGTGTGAAACTCGGATGAAAACAATTATGTCCATTGGATCCTATGAAATCCAACGAATATTTCATGTTCTTTTCTCAACAACCTTGTTTTGTATCGCTTTTATATATTTGATATCTTCCATTTATTTGAAATAAATGCATATTTTCACATATTCACTGGTGGCTCTCTCTTGGCGTGTGTGTGCGTGTGTACGTGCTGTGAACGCACGCATGCACATGTGCGTGTGTGTAGGCGCATACTCATCTCTTTGGAAAAGCTTATGACGACGTTTCAATTTCTGAAAGCAAGTGAGATTATCAGTAAATTATCTGTGTCTAAATTGCAGACACAAGCAAACTGACATCACAATATCTAACCAATAGCGGTTATCTAAATGTCTCCTCTGCTGGTGTGATTTCTGTGAAGACAGAATGGGTACCTGATCAGACAGCTGAGCACACAGAAGAAAGAGTGGACATGTCGGGGGGGGGGGGGGGGGGGCGGGGGGCTTAAGGAGGGGGAGGAGAGAGAAAGAAGGGGAGGAGAGAACGGAGAGAGAGAGAGAGAGAGATAGAGAGAGAGAAAGAGAGAGGGAGGGAGGGAGAGAGGGAGGGAGGGAGGGAGGGAGGGAGAGAGAGAGAGAGAGAGAGAGAGAGAGAGAGAGAGAGAGAGAGAGAGAGAGAGAGAGAGGAAGGGAGGGAGGGAGAGGGAGGGAGGGAGGGAGGGAGGGAGGGAGGGAGGAGAGAGAGAGAGAGAGAGAGAGAGAGAGAGAGAGAGAGAGAGAGAGAGAGAGAGAGAGAGAGAGAGAGAGAATTGAGTAAAAAACGAAATCCATTTCTAGAATGGAGTAAGGTGAATAAACAACAGCAACAACATTCTCTGAATAAGTATGACTTTAATGATACGAATTGTAGATGTTTATGTTTATTCATGTAACAAGGCATTGTGGGACTTCAACCATGTGACGTCAGGAATAAAGAAAAAGAACGCTCAGCAACCTGACGCAGGTTGTTTTATTCCTGAATGCCGAAGTGGGATGAGTGCCCATGTTCAAGCAAGTACTATAAACTTTATGATTTTGATTCAAAGTTGAGTCATCGCACGTTGAATATCTCATTATTTTCGTCCTCCGACACGTGCAAGCTGTGTAGGCGAGGTGTGGCACAGTAGTTACGTTTTTTTCTCTCCTGAAAGCACTGTATGTGGCACAGTGGTACTGATTCCTCCGGATCATCATGGAATGTTTGCGCAAACCAGAACCTTTGTCCTTTGAAGGCACGGATCTATATATAAATAGATCCGTGTTTGAAGGCAATGTGGCTGAAAAGTGGCGCCATTTTGAATCTGACTTCGACATATTCATAGAGGCAGCATATGGCGACAAAGATGATAAAACCAAGTCGTACATCCTGCTCAATTTGGCTGGCAGAGAGGCAATTGAAAAAGCTAAAACTTTCATTTATGCTGTTGAAGTGAAGAACGATGCTGGTGCTGTCATTCAGGCTGCTGAAAACCGAAAAAGTGTGGCAGTGTTGAAGAAGAAATTTCAAGAACTTTGCAATCCCCTGACAAATGTGATCCTTGAAAGACACAAGTTCAACACCAGAGCTCAGGAAGCAACATAACCTGTCCAGAACTTCATCATGGCATTGAAAATTCTTGCAGAGACATGTGAATATGGAACTCTGAAAGACTCCTTGATCCGAGACAAAATCATTTGTGGAGTGACGTCAGAAACCCTGCGGAAACAACTGCCGAAAGAAACTGACTCTCCACAAAGCCATCCAAATGGCGCAGATCCACGAATTATCAGAGAAGAGCAGCAAACAGGTTTCATCACAAGAAGAGGTGAATGCAGTTGACAGCAAGATCAAAGCCCAAGGTCCTCGAGGTGGTGTCAAGCCATGCAACTACTGTGGACGCACTCATGCGCGTAAAAAAGATCTCTGCCAGTTGCGCCAGGATATTGAAAGCGCTGTATCCCAGTGCTCAGCTTGCAACAGCTGCAAAGCCCATCTTCAGAGGGAGCCATTGATCAACCATCCTGTACCCGATCTCCTTTGGGCGACGGTTGGCGCCGATTTGTTCCAATGGAACAATCATCAGTGGTTGGTTACGGTGGACTCCTACTCAGGTTGGTTTGAGGTCGATAAGCTGCCCCACACGTCATCACGCCAGGTGATTGGAAAGATGAAGCGCCTATTTCCTGCACATGGCATCCCACAGAAACTTCTGACAGACAATGGCAGGCAATTCGTGAGCCGTGAGTTCGAGGAGTTCACCAAGGAGTGGAACATTGAGCATGTCACAAGCAGCCCATACTACCCAAGATCAAATGGCCTCGCAGAGAACGCAGTAAAGCAGGCCAAGCAGCTGCTGGAGAAGTGCAAGAGAGATGGTTCTAACCTGTACTTGGACCTACTGAATCTCCGCAACACGCCAAGGGAGACAATGGGCTCCCCTGCACAACGGCTCATGTCCAGACGAACTCGAACCACTTTGCCATCGTCAACCAAGCTACTGAAGCCTAAACAGCTGAACTCAGGCCGAGTCTCGAAACAGCTGAAAGCAGCACGACAGCAATAGAAACGTTATCATGACAAGTCGGCGAAAAACCAGAGACCACTGAAACCCAATGAGACTGTTCGCATGCAGACTGACAAGGGGTTCCAGAAACTTGCGGTGGTGAAATCAACGCGCGACTCACCAAGGTCATACGTGGTCATGTCCGACGGAGCAGACTACGTCAGAAACCGCCGGCACCTGATGCCGGTGAACGAGCCCAGACCACAAAAGAACTCTCAGACTCACAATGCACACAGTGATGTGCAAGACCAGCCTGCCACTGCTGGTCGTCCGCTCACTCGCAGCGGATCGCATACTGCAGTCCGGCCCACGGCTGCAGTTCCTTCCCCATTCCCAGCAACGCCCCAACACAAATCCCCACTGCTGGCCCCACCCCTTGCAACACCTCCCGCTGCTATTGCAAATCGCAGCACTTCCCTCTCCCAACCCCCACCACCCCTGCCGCTGCACCCATGAAACGCAGCACCCAGCTGTTCTCCCCGCCCCCCACCTTCCCTGCTGCTGCAGATGACGCATCTCCAGCACCCAGCCAACCCAAGATGTCAAGCCAGGTCCCAGCTGCTCCAGCACCCGTGGTGACGCGCTATGGAAGGGTCGTGAAGCCGAACCCCAAATACCTTGACACTTGACAGTTGTGACTGTTCCATGGTCACAGAGTGCACCAAGCACACATCGTGTTTCTTAATAATAATAATAATAATATGTTTATTTATAAGGCGCACTTCCTCCACACAGTCAAAAAAGTACATAGTGGAGCTCTAGGCGCACACACACACAAAAACACGCACACATTATCATACAGTTGGAGCCTGAACATGAAAACGCACGTACGCACGTTATAATCCCACGCCACGCCGCTCTCAACGACGTCATCAAACGGTCGCTCGACTCCGCAGGCCTGTACTCCGTTATGGAACCGGTTGGCCTCGACAGAGGAGATGGGCGACGCCCCGACGGCATGACTGTCTTCCCATTTAAGAACGGCAAGTCACTTGTTTGGGACGCCACCTGCTCTGACTCTTTCGCGCCGTCTTCAATGACAGATTCTGCTATCGACCCAGGGAACGCCTGCCGGACAGCCGAAGGTTCGAAGAGGAGGAAGTACGCCTCTATCTCGGAAAGGTACCACTTCGTCCCGTTTGCTGTTGAAACAACCGGAGTAGTCGGACCGGCAGCAACGGAACTCATCCGAGAGATCGGCCAACGGATTGCACTGTCGACAGATGACCCACGCCAGACACAGTTCCTTTTCCAGAGAATCTCGCTGTCAATTGTGAGGGGCAACGCGTTCGCGATCACATCGTCGGCCAAGCGTGAGGCTGCCCGTGACCCAAAGCCGAGGGGTTTTCCCCGCCCCTGATCCTGGCGGCTGCGTTTAGACAACTTGCCTAAATTGATGTATTCTTTCCCACCTGGAACTTTCTAGGGTTGGGGTGAGAATTGAGCGCTCTTTGCCTCTTCCGAGCACCTACAGATGTAGTGCAGCGCTTCATTTGTTAATCTTCTGCGCCCCATGTTGTGTTGATAGACGCTAAGAAAATGTTTTCTTTGCCATAGACATCGTTTATGCACGTTTAAATGTATTCTGCATGAATAAAAATTCTACTTTATACAACATGCATCCTACACGTGAAGAAACACATACATGCATTATATACAAACATGAGCCTGAAACATTCAGCAAGTACGAAATATTTTCAATAGGACTTAGAGAACAAGTGGGTTTTCAGATTTGACCGAAAGGAAGCTGCAGTGTTTGCATGACGCACTGAGAAGGGGAGTCCGTTCCAGGTGGTAGGACCCTGGTATGAAAAAGTACGCTGACCAAATGTTTTTGACCTAACGGATGGAATTTTGAAGATGCGAGTGTCGCAAGAAGAGCGAAGTTGTCTAGATGGTGTGTAGATGTGAAGGAGTTGAGACAGATAGAGAGGAGCGACAGCAGAGACAGAGTTGAAGCAGAGGCAGGAGGTTTTGTATTGGATCCTAGCAGAAACTGGTAGCCAATGAAGAGAGTGGAGGATAGGAGTAATGTGATGAGACTTTCTAACTTTACAGATGAGGCGAGCAGCAGAGTTCTGGACTCTTTGGAGCCGATCCACGAGATACTTAGGGCAACCGGAAAGAAGGCTATTGCAGTAGTCGAGGCGTGAAAGAATGAAAGCACAGACGAGAGTTTGAGTAGCTTCTTGTGTGAGAAGATGACGAATTGCACTGATCTGTCTGATGTGCATGTAGGCGATCTTGCATGTGTTCCTGACGTGTTCCGACATATTGAGATGACAATCTAAGGTAACACCAAGGTTCCTAACTGATGGAACGAACTCCACATCACAGTCGCCAATCTTAAGAGAAGAAGGGAGGGCATCAGTGGGTGTCCTGCTTGATCTTACTAGCATGCATTCTGTTTTACTGTCATTCAGTTGAAGCTTATTAAGGGTCATCCAGTTCTTAACATCTAGAACACAGTTTTGCATGGATTCAACGGTGGGTTGGATTTGATCGAGGGTAGCTTCTTTGTAAAGCTGGTTGTCGTCGGCAAATGCATGTTGGTTTATGGAATGTGAACCTACAATGTCGAACAGGGGTTGCATGTACATGACAAACAAGACGGGTCCGAGGACGGAGCCTTGAGGGACACCAAAACTGACTGAAGAGGTGGCTGATGTCAAGTTATTTACAGATACTGTTTGCTGTCTATTTGAGATGTAGGAGTGAAACCAAGAAAGGGCCGTGTTAGTGATTCCGTAGGTGTTCTGTAGGCGAGTGAGGAGAATGGAGTGGTCTATCGTGTCAAATGCTGCGGAGAGGTCGAGTAGGGTGAGAAAACATACTTTGCTATTGTCAAGGGAGGTAAGGAGATCATTAGCTATCTTCAGTAGGGCGGTTTCAGGGGAATGGTTTGATCGGTAAGCAGATTGAAGTGGGTGTAGCAAGTTGTGAGAGGACAGGTGTTCAAGAAGTTGATTGAGGACGATTCTCTCCACGACCTTCGACAGAAATGACAGGTTTGACACTGGTCTAAAATTCTTGAGATCGTTGGGGTCTAGACTAGGTTTCTTGAGGAGGGGCTTGACTAATGCTGACTTGAAAATATCTGGAAAAGAGCCTGACACTAGTGAGTCGTTGATGACGGACGTGATGGTGGGGAGAAGGGCGTCTAAACACTCTACGAGGAGGGGAGTGGGGATGGGGTCAAGTTCACATGAGGTGGGGGTGGCATTAAGAATCACCTTTTTCACAGTTTCTTCAGAAACACTGTGAAATGTTGAGAGCGGATCACCCTGGAAAGAACGCTCAGTGACTGGAGGGGTGGGGGGAGACTGCTTATCAAGACTTTCTCTAATGGACTTAATTTTGCCTTCAAAGAATTCCAAAAAGCGGGACGGGAGCTCAGAAGGAGCATGAATAGTGGGGAGTAAGGAAGATTTGGTCTTACCCAGAAGCTGGTTACAGACACTGAACAGTTCCCTGCAAGATGACCCCTCCACGATCTTGGCACTGTAAAAGGCCTTTATGTTTGCATTTTATTGCAGTTTTCTTAGTTGTATTCCATTCGCAGAAAACAAGAGACACCATAAGACTGTTGGTGGTTGATATCACAACTATATTTCTTCACAAAGACAATTTATCGCTTGAACTTTGCAAAGGGAGGAGAAGATGAGAGTTATCAGCAACTAGACGAACACTGATTCTTAAAGTTTAAATGCTGCGAACTGTTTTTGTTTTTCTTCTAGTTGTACTCAAGCTGTTCACAAAAAACTAAAAGTGTTTATTCATGTAACAAGGCATTGTAGGACTTCCGCATGTGACGTCACTGAATAAAAGGAAGAACGCTCAGCAACCTGAAGCAGTTTGTTTCATTCCTGAATGCCTGCACCTCGGTGAACGATTCTACAATGATGATGATGATGGTGATGATGATGGTGATGATGTTGGTGATGATGATGATGATGATGGTGATGATGATGATGATGAAGATGATGATGATGACGATGATGATGGTGATGGTGATGGTGAGAATGAGGATGAGGATGATGATAATGATGATGTAGGTGTTGAAGATGAAGATAGGAATGGTGCTGAAAATGATGAGGATGAGGATGAGGATAACGGTGATGACGATGGTCAGGCAAAAGGATCAAAGCCTCTTCCCAATGGCCAGTTTTTGAGTGATAGATATCTTAGATATCTTGAGAACAGGGAAACGTTAGAAAATGTACCACCAGAAAGAAAGAAAATGTGTTTTTCGTAGTACGCAATGAAGACAACTTACGAAAACGGCATGCTGGCCAACGTTCAGACTTTTGGGATGATCTGGAGGCATGGAAAGGTGGAGGAACTAGCCACACACTGTTCATGGAAAAAGACGGTCGTCTTTTGAATTTTTTCAAACGCAACGGTCAAATATGCGTTTCAAGGTCTGAAAATAAACAGCACGTTTATGTCCCTGTCGATCCCAAACCCAATGAATCGGAAATTGTACATCTGTTTCGCTATTACGCGAAGCATTCTCACTCACCAGCATTTGAAAAGAGGGTTTCATGGGTGGAAAAGGACGGCTTTCCGGCAGTAGCCTGCCATGAGTTCAAGGGTACTTTTCAAGGGGGGGAGCACACACATGGTAACTCAAAAAATGCGAAGCGATCAGGACCATAAACTAGAATGCAACCGAAAGTGATGGCTAGCATCAAGAGCAAGCTCAAAACTATGCGCCCAATGGACGTGTATCAAGATGAAGATGAGTTCCAAGGTCCGAGAAATTACCAACAGGTAGCAAATGCAAAGTAGCCTACAACATGATGAAAAGTGAAGCCTTTTGCAGTCACCAGTCAGCCAGGAGGAATTTTGCCGATCAGATCAGCACGTTAGAGGAGTTCCAACATTCTAATAGCTATATGCAGATGATCTTTAAAAAACCTGGGAAGGTATCGATACACAAGCAGCATAGGGTCCATTGGGTGTAGTATATACAGTAGCCTCACACTGGCTGGCCCAAACCTGGCCAGCATTGGGCCAATTTAGGTGTAGTGGCTGCGTGTGGGCCAGCCAAGCCAAGCCACTACACTACCTGAACTGGCCCGGTGCTGGCCACGTTTGGGCCCAAACGTGGCCAGCACCGGGCCAGTTCAGGTAGTGTAGTGGCTTGGCTCGGCTGGCCCACATGCAGCCCACACGTAGCCAGCACCGGGCCAGTGCGGGACAAATTCTCATTCCCAGCACCGGGCCAGCGCCAGATGCCAGTGCTGGGCCCGCACGTCTGGCCGACATTGGGCCAGTATGGGGCCCGATTTAAATGCTATGCACGATATCGTGCATAGTTCTTTATGATGAGGAACAAATAGCTGACATTAAGCGTTTCTGTTGTGGACCACCTGCTGCCATGTCTACTGTATTAGGCGTAGACAAGACATTCAATCTGGCAGACGTTCATGTGACAGTCACAGTCTCCAAACAACTGTCGGTTGTAAACAGAACCACAGAGGAACACCCTATCTTCATAGGTCCCATTTTTCTGCACGGAAATTCAGATTTTTCAACTAATTTTGAATTCTTTCATCACTTAGCTGGACAACTGAGTGACTGCGCGCTTCTCCGCCTGTCATTGGGTCAGATGAGGAGCAGGCTTTGCGGAAAGCAGCGAAGAAAGCATTTCCGAACTCTAAGCGTCTTGTGTGTACGCGTCACCTGAGAAACAATTTGATTCACTTTCTCAAAGACAAAGTGGGAGTCCCAGCCAAGGCAAGGCGTCCTATAGTGGATAGGTTGTTCGGAAAGCAGGGCGTCATAAACCAGGCTGCTGATGTAAAAGATCTCAGAGATCTTTTCCAAAACTTTCTTGGAAGCTGCCCTGGTCAACCTACTCTCGAAAACCACTTAACAAAAAAGATCTTGCCTCTACTGATGGAAAACGCAGAAGCTTTGGAGAAACCAGGCCTGGTTCTTGAGTCTAAGACATGGACAAACAACAACTGCGAAAGTGCCAACCACATTCTAAAACAGGCTGTCGATGATGATGGTGATGATGATGATGATGATGATGATGGTTATGATGAGATTGAGAGAGAGAGAGAGAGAGAGAGAGAGAGAGAGAGAGAGAGAGAGAGAGAGAGAGAGAGAGAGATCAGTATCATAGTGTCTTTATATGATTTTGATAACCTGTTTTTTCTGGACAAACTCCTGTTTTTCTGGATGATGAATATTATGATGATAATGATTATGATGGTGATGATGTAAAAATAAAAAAGATTGGACTGAAAACAAATAATTATATTATTTTATTGATACCATATAATCATTAGTACTCTCTCTCCATATCTCTCTCTTTCGCAGTCACTCGTCAGAGCAATAGGCCTACTACATAACTCATCTATCATACGACTAATATAATAATCTAACTAATATAATCTAGGACTTGAAGAACAACTAGCAATTATAGTGTATCACGATGTATCGCGGTGTATCACGGTGTATCGCGATGTATCGCGGTGTATCGCGGTAATTAGATATACCGGGCGAGACGGGGGTGGTTGGTAACTATAATTCCGGCATGGGCTGACTTTACAACACGCCGAGCAATAAGATCGGTGTATCTGGAGGAGCACCAAGCCTGAGATGACCTGCGCTTAAACACCCAAGTCACAGCTAATTCAGTCTCAGCCTCAGCTGAGGTGGGGCTCTGTGGCCGAGTGGTTAGCGCACTGGACCCACACTGGCTGGCAGCCAGTGGGTACGGCGCTCGAAGAGGGCTGAGTTGGAAAAAATTGTGAAAGCTAACTTTGGCGCGTTCATCCGCAGCCTAGTTGCATGCTCCCCAGGGAGTTGAGGCGGTGTTGGAGTGATGAAAAAGGTAGCCCGATCAAAGCTGCGCTCGAAGCTGCTCGGTTCCCAGAGTTGTATCCTTAAGCAAGATCCTTAACCCACATTGCTTCTCCCCACCCAGGAGTAAAAACACCAGGGAAAATTGCCATAATAATCCCTGCAGTTGATTGTGGGCAAAAGAACGGTAAAAGCTGTGAGGGGATTGGCCTTGACATACATATCATGCTTGCAAGGGAAGTTACTCCAACGAGACAATTTGTCTACGATAGTTACATCCCGTGGAGGCGGTGTATTTAACGGCTGAACAATTTTGGGTTTGGTGGTGTTGAAAACATGGCCACACCAACGTCTCATTGCGGAGAGCACCGTCATTCACAGAGTGGTAAACTTTCAAGTGATGTATACTACCTAAATTGCTTTGAGGACGCATTGGTTTTGTATCTTTTCGTTCACCACCCCTGGCACTCGAGCCGTCGAGGTCGACATGATTGTTCATGACGTTGGCAGACGAGCACTTGTTCCTCATTCATTTATTCTTCGAAACGACATTCGATTCCATATAAATTGGTTTAGAACTGGTTAGAAACGTCTGAATTATACTGCGTATGCTGTCAATGCATTTATGACTCACACTTTTTTAAAAACTTGCGGAGAATTTGTTTTAATTCACAAGATAGTCGTACGTCTCAAATATGATTTGTACTTACGGTTTCAGCCCGTTTGCAAACTTAGAGACAGCAAGTGAAAAAACATCTTTGAAACGGCGTGGTGTGTAAATTAGTAATACAAAACTCAGCGATTTCGTTTTGACACAAATATATCTAAATTAGTATTAAAAATGAATCGCATCATGCCCTAATGACACATGTGTTTCACTATATCCGAATCTAAGTGATAAATTGTAGGTGGCAGGATGACACAATGTAAGTAGCGTTGTTGGTACTAAATCATCACATTTATTTCATTCTCTCTCTCTCTCTCTCTCTCTCTCTCTGTCTCTCTGTCTCTCTGTCTCTCTCTCTCTCTCTCTCTCTCTCTCTCTCTCTCTCTCTCTCTCTCTCTCTCTCTCTCTCTCTCTCTCACTCTCACGACATTGACACAGAGCCAGTAAGCTGAGGGCGCGAAAGACGTGATAGCTTGTGTGTTTTTTGGCATGAGACTCGTGCATATCGAGACTGAAACCGCTTTCGCGTTTTGGACAAGACTGGTCACCAGTCTTGAACCCCCTACCCTCACCACAGTCCCCATTGTTTTATGTTATGCCAATTTAAAGCATGTAAATTGCAACAGGCTGGCGGCCTACACAATAAATCATTTGTTCATTCTCTCTCTCTCTCTCTCTCTCTCTCTCTCTCTCTCTCTCTAGAGCTCTCTCTCTCTCTCTCTCTCTCTCACACACACACACACACACACACACACAATCACTTGCTTACTCACTCCATTGGTCTCTCTCTCTCTCTCTCTCTCTCTCTCTCTCTCTCTCTCTGTGTTCTCTCTCTCTCTCTCTCTCTCTCTCTCTCTCTCTCTCACACACACATGCACCACACATGTGCATACACAGCATGCACACACACAGACACACACACACATAGACACACACACACACACACACACGCACACACACACACACCACACACACATTTATTCAAAGATAAGCCTAAGACACTGGATACATATCTTTACATACAAACATAGGCTGAGCAACCACTTGTCTTATTTCATTTACTGGTCTAAAGGAGGCAAATCCAATTGTTCCTGAACCAAGGAACATTTCCCTGATTATTTATATTACTGAGATCCATGCTAGTGTGGATAGGTCTGTATTTTGATAGAGGGATCAACAGGTTGTGTCAGTTGAAAAATTGAAGATGGCACCACCTTATCCACACTCTTACCTCAAGGCATAGCAGAAAAAACACACATTTTCCCCTCTTTTTTCAGTACTTTTCCTCCTTCCCACCCCCACCCCCCCCCTTCAAAATATTTTATGTCATTTGGAAGAAATATGTACTTGACCCAAAAAGTAATTTCACATCCTTGCATCTTTTTTCAAACCTTACAGCCTCCCAAAACTTTCCACCTCCTCATAAAATTTTTTTTCTTCAAAAACATCCTATCAAGTCACTCATGAGAGTTATGAACAATGTTAGTAGAACATTTTATTATTGTTGTTAACATTGGGAATATTTTTTGAACTCCTTCAAGACGCAGTATTTTTTAGTGGGTCATCCCTGGATAAGGAGAAATAGATGCAATTAAAAAAATAATATTTTAAAAATTACCATCATGTGATGCCACATGTTGTGAATGAATTAATGAAATTTTGAAGACGAGTGGGAAAGCTACATCTCTAGTGAGTGAAAAGAATGGCCTAGTGACAAAGGCAAATGATCCACATGCTTTTGGCAGTCTGCTAATGCATCACAGCGGTTGTATGGTATGTTTTTCAGTGAGGAAAGATAAACTGATAATGTATTTTGCTCATATGAATTCACTGCAAATCTTGTTTGTTTTGCCCAACAGGAGCGGCGCCCGTTCAGAGTGGCACCATAGGCGAAGGAGATGGAGAGCAGTTGTCAGCAGGGTACAGAGGTGGCATGCCAGTTCCCCGCACATCTCATGTCCGTCGTGCTTCTCGTGGACATAGTGCCCAGCCCGCTGGAAGTGAGTTACACTCCACTGCATGGACGACTGGTGTGTGTGTTTGTGTGTGTGTATGTGTGTGTGTGTGTATGTGTGTGTGTTTGCAAGTATGTGTGTGCATATTATATGTGTGTCTGTATGAATATGTGTAAATTAATTGTGTGTGTGTGTGTGTGTGTGTATGTGTGTGTGTTTGCAAGTATGTGTGTGCATATTATATGTGTGTCTGTATGAATATGTGTAAATTAATTGTGTGTGTGTGTGTGTGTATGTGTGTGTTTGCAAGTATGTGTGTGCATATTAATGTGGGTGTCTGTATGTATGTGTAAATTAATTGTGTGTGTGTTTGCAAGTTTGTTTGTGTGTGTGTGTGTGTGTGTGTGTGTGTGTGTGTGTGTGTTTGTGTGTGTTTGCAAGTGTGTGTGTGCATATTATGTGAATGTCTGTATGTATATGTTTGTGTGTATGTGTGTGTGTGGGTTTGCATGTGTGTTTGCAAGTGTGTGTGTGTGTTTGCAAGTATGTATGTGCATATATGTGTGAGTGTCTGTGTGTATGTATATGTGTATGAGGCAGCGTCTGTGTGGATTTGGCACAAGAGCCAATGCCCTAAGGGACCTTAAGTTCTGCCCCAAACCGATACCCCCCAGTGGCGTTTGCTGCTTGGGGCCGCCCACGTCCGAGCTACTGGAGTAGGCCCTGAAACCTCCATGAACATGGGTTCCAGCTGAGGAGGGGGGTATCATGCAGCTGCTGCCGTATGCGTGTTGTGTAAGTACATGTGTGTGTGTGTGTGTGTGTGTGTGTGTGTGTGTGTGTGTGTGTGTGTGTGTGTGTGTGTTTTGTGTGACTCTAGGCTTGTTCAGGAGTACAATGCGCTGAATGAGTGCTTCATGTTGGCAATTGAGCACTCTTTGCCTCTCCTGAACACCTGAGATGTAGTGCAGCGCTTCACTTGTTAAAGGGGAGGTAAATCTTCTGCGCCCCATGTTGTGTTGATAGACGCGAAGAAAGTGTTTTCTTTGCCACAAACATCGTTTATGCACGTTTAAATGTATTCTGCATGAATAAAGTCCACTACTGTGTCATCCTTACTTGCCATTACTCACGCATACAGGGCGCTTGGGGCAAATAAAGCCTGTTCCAGTCCAAAAATGATGTTTCTGAGAGTTATTTTACGCATCGATGGCCAGTGCGGGATTGAAGACGCCATTTTGAAAATGATGCAAAATCGTCTGAATCATCTCAGATTGGTGATTCACAGCGCTGCTCAGCGCTGAGTGAATCATGCCCCAAAATTGCTGTTCAGGGGTGAATCACATGCAGCGCTGAGCAGCGCTTTGCAGCGCTGCACCTCCTGAACAAGCCTTCTATGTATGAGGTTACATGGTTATGCATGCATTTGTATGTGTTTATGTTCATTTGTGTACATATAGATCTGCACATGTGTGTGCCTACATGGAAATGCAGGTATCTGCATTTGTGCAAACATCTTGTATTCATGTGTTTGTATATGTGACCAGCCTCAACAAAACCAGTGCTAAGGTCATTTTTGGACAAAATAGGGTTTTAATATTTTTGAATTCTGCATTCATTTCTGTTTGTTTTGATATAAGAATGAACAGTGTGAGTTAATTAGGAGTTACAGGCATTTCAAGTTGGGTACTGAAGCAGCGACCATTTTGAAAAAACGGTCTCAGAAAATTTTACCCTCTTTTTGTTGATTGAAGAGTGTTGACGTCATTTCTTCTCCATTTCCAAAAATAGCTGACCTAATTTTTCTTTGACATCCACAGAGCGGGAACGCCGAGAGAGCGGCCTTTCTAACGGTATAATAACATGAAGGGTTCTGCAAGGGTTTAGGTGTGTTTATTGCGGCTAAAAATAATGAGGCAATTAACGCTAATTACAGGGAGCTTTTGAAACAATACATAACACATGATAGTTTGAACCATGTAGAATCTATTTTTATCAAAATGTGAAAATCACCCAGATTGACCCTCCCTGCCTTGTCTCAGACTTAGCGCAAGAGAGGGCCGCGCGACTTAGCACTGGTTTTGATGTGGCTGGTCTCATATGTATGAATGTATGCCTGTATCTCCATTTGTTCCTGTAATTTTGATGATGATGGTGATGATGATTGTGATTATGTTGAATACCATTATTTTGTCCTAACTTTAAAAAAAATTCTTATTGGGGAATTTCAATCCAGGTCCCCTCCCTGCATGTCCCACTTACCTGTTACCTGTTTCTCCCTGAAGGGGGAGGCAGTGTACTTACTTGTTCTGTCAACAGCACTTCTCCTTCAGGTGACAGACTGAAGCAGTTGCTCGAAAGGAAACTTTCCGAAGCCTCATCTACTGCAGCAGGGCAGGACAGTGACTCAGCCACACCAAAACCCAGTCCCGCGGTGAAGGAGTGGACATCTGAAATGTTCTACAAGGACCCCTACGCCCACCACAGCATGCACGCTCACCTGCTGAAGGATTCGGTTCGCACCAAGATGTTCAAGGACGTGGTGTTCCACAACAAGCACCTGTTCAAAGGCAAGGTGGTGCTGGATGTGGGGTGTGGACTGGGCATCTTTGCCATGTTTGCTGCCAAGGCAGGAGCAGCCAGGGTCATTGGCATTGAGTGCTCGGCCATCATGGAGTACACGGAGCAGATCGTCCGAGCCAACAAGCTGGATGACGTGATCACGCTGGTGAGGGGAAGGGTTGAGGAGGTGAACCTGCCACCAGACGTGTTGGCTGTGGACATCATTCTGTGTGAATGGATGGGCTACAGCCTCTTCCACAGGTCCATGATCGGCGCCGTCATCCATGCTAGGTGCCGCTGGCTCAAGCCCAGTGGGCTCATCTTCCCGGACCAGGCGTCTCTGTACGTGTGTGGCTTTGAGGATGGCTCGGTGAGGGATGAAGAAATCAGCTGGTGGACCAATGTCCACTCCTTCGACATGCTAGCCCTGAAGGAAGTGGCTCAGGAAGAACCTCTCATCACCTTTCTTCATCCCAACCGGGTGGTGACCAACGTCTGCCTGCTCAGGGAGGTGGATCTCTACACCGCCACCCTGCAGGACCTCATCTTTTCTGCACCATTCGAGCTATCGGGGAGAAGAGAAAGTTGCCTGCATGGACTGGCCACTTACTTTGTGGTGGAGTTCTCCAAGTGCCACAAGTCCAAGGAGCTATGGACCTCTCCCGATTCAGCCCCGACGCACTGGAAGCAGACCCTGTTCAGTTTTGGCACCCGTGACATTCCCTTCCACGTGGGCCACAGCATCTCAGGAATCTTTTCTGTGCACAACATCACCACCAGCGACAAAGGGCAGCATGAGCCTCTACAGGTGTCCATCAAGCTGGACCTGGACAACGAAGTCCAGGAAGTGCATGAGGTCCTGAGATACAGGTTGAAGTAGTGAGATCTGGGCCATGGTGGGAGTGATTCCTTGTTCTGGTTTGGAGAAGATCTCTGCAGCAATGTCCATGTTATCTTGAAATGATGCAAAAGCTTGTACTTGGGAGAGGTACGTTAGAAGTGCTGGGTTAGAAGTGATGTGTTAGAAGTGCTGCGTTAGAAGTGATGTGTTAGAAGCTTGTGCCATAAACTGAGTTCACCCAAGTCAAAGCTACCAGTCATGGTCTGGGAGGACCAAGGGACGAGTATTGATTTTCAGTATCAAGAGTAGAGAGATTGCCTTTGAAGTCTTCCAGGGCTGAAATTCCCTGTTCAGTGGTTGCTCTAGCCTAATGATTTAAACATTTTTGGTTGAGAACTGTTGAAAATTTCCAGTTTGAGCAGTGATTGGTGGAATGAAGATTTGTAGATAGTGTAGTAGATCTGTAATCATAAGCTTAGACTCTTCTATAGCCTTTTCAAGTTAGCTTCACTGCAGCCATTCCAAATTGATGATGCATAATTGATGTGATTATAAGATATGAGCACAGAAAAATATTTTGCAAGTTTGAATGTCAACTGTGAGTCTTAATTTTGAGAGAAGAAATAGATTTGACATTTTTTTTACAAACACAATTAATGTGTGATTGTCATTTTAAATGATCATCACTTATTACACAAGAACTTTGTGCTCAACAACTATAATTATTACTTGCATTAACAATTATAAGAGGGAGGGAGGGAGGGAGGGAGGGAGGGAGGGAGGGAGGGAGGGAGGGAGGGAGGGAGGGAGGAAGGAAGGGAGGGAGGGAGAGAGGGACGGAGGGAGAGAGGGACGGAGGGAGAGAGAGAGAGAGAGAGCTCAAAAAATAGAATTACTGTAATTTTACCTGACTGCAATTGTTTTTGTTAAATATTTACGTGGATGACCAGGAAAGCAATAGCTGAGGCAAAAAAGTATTTCATGGTATGCAGCAGTTGTTAATTGTTTTGGTTCATGTCTTATGGGTTCAGTCTGCCTTGGGCAAAGGCTGTTGTTATTTGTTGACTCCAACCAAAAACCAAGGCTACAGCAAAATGTTGTTATGTTGTACTGTAATGTGGGGATTATCTTCAGCCGTGGTAAGCTCCTAACATATCAACTGGCATTCTCTGGAGACAGAGATCAAATCCCCTGAAGACGGAGTGTGGCTGCCTATATGGCGGGGTGTTCAAAAACAGTCACACACGCAATCATCTCACCCACTTGGGTGATCCTGGGAGTGTTTAGCCCAGGTACACAACAACAACAACATGGGCTCAGTCTTCTACATTTATTTGAAAACTTCAGGATGTCTTGCCAACCTAGCTCAAATCTGCTGAGGCTCCTGTGTGACCTCAGTCAGGATTAGCTCTGTAATCTGCATGTACAACCTACAGTTGGTTGTGGAAAATGACATGGGATATTGGATAGTTTTGTTTGTGGTAGAGAAATTACCAAGCCTGTAACATTTCTGTTTTATCTATGATTGCATAATGTATTGAGTAGTAAATGAAAGTTTTAGTCTGTTTGATAATGATTGCATAAAAATATATAGACACATTTATTTGAGCAGTGTGTATATGTTATTTCTTTTCTCCTGGCCCTCTGTGGGTCAGGGGTCAGAATAGGCCCACTGCGTCTCCTTACATGACTCCTAAGAGGTGAATAACTAGGGACATCATGACTTGGTTTCCGCTTATTCTAAAATATTCTTTTCTCAATGACCTTACGTAGCCTACAAAGACTGATGGGCTGTAAAACTTGTCCATCCATCCATCTTTTCTCCGGTGACTGAGGCCTTTGTCCTGGGGATGACAAAAAGGCTTCAGATGGACGGTGATCTGTCCTGCCCTGGGGGAGAGGTGGTGGTCCCAGGTAGACGAGGGGTCTCAGTCAGAGGACAGAGTGCCCACCCACAGGTGCTTGTGGCTTGTGATTGTGGTGTTCGAGGTTAGCAATTATTCTAGAAGGAAAAATAAATTCTCTGGAAAAAACTGATTGGTTGGTTTGTTGTTATTGTGGTAAGGCTATGTTTGCACTGACATGCAATACAGTCGAGAAAATATGCAAGGAAATTTCCTTTTGATGTTTTTTCTTTCTTTCAGAGAATGCGTGGAAGATTTTTGGACTTGAATGTGGGTAGAATTTTGGTTGAGTGTCAGGAGATTTTCTTTGCTTGCACTGTTTTGCCAGCAGTGAAAAGGTTAGTTCAAGTTTGGAAGCTGGAGTGAAAATTAGGATGAAGTAGGTGTGTGCGTGTGTGTGTGTGTGTGTGTGTGTTTGTGCAAGCATGTGCATGTGTGTGTGAATATGTGTGCTTTTATGTGTGTGTGTACATTGTGTGTGTGTGTGCATATGTTTGTGCATATGTTATCTATGTTGTGAGTGCATAATTATGTGTAAGAGATTGTATGTGTAAGTGTGCTCATGTTTGTGTTTGTGTGTGCATGTGTGTGTGAGTAAAAGTGTGTGTATGTGTGCTTGTGTGTGTGTGTGTGTGTGTGTGTGTGTGTGTGTGTGTGTCTTTTGAGGGAAGATGGACTTTAGGGAAAGCCTTTACTGCATGCCAAGATTATATGTGTACTGTCAGTGCAGGCAAGACAATCACATAGTTATATAATACAGTTTTGAGAAACACTATAACAAAAATAGAAGCATACACATTGGGATCAATCTTTTATTCTCTGAAAGAGACAATTTGGCTCAAATCACTGCTGCAAAAAGAAAGCATTGGTCAAATTGAAATTGCATCATGTTTCTTCTTTCTTTTTTTAACAACCAATATAACAACAATCAACATTGTGATGGAATATCAATCCACCATGTTTATCAATAGAATGTACATGTACCTCAGACCCAGAAACCCAGACACGTGGGAACGAGCTGCAATGGACCAATCCACCTGGCGCTCTTCCATCCACAAAGGTGCCAAGACATGCGAGGCAAACAGGATCACCGCCGCAGAAAAGAAGAGGCAAGCCCGAAAGGCCCGTGCTGTCAACCCTCCTGGAGACGTCCCACTCGTCCCATGTCCTTTCTGATCCCGAACCTTCCGTGCCAGGATCAGCCTCGTCAGCCATCTGCGCACGCACAGACAGAGCCAGTCCCAGCAACCCCCCACATGACTAGAGTGGTCCTCGTCGACTCGACGGACGAACAACATGAACATGTACCTCTAGACTGATACAGTGTAGATATTTATTAAGGGGCCTGGAAAGATGTTGCTAGGTTCTGGGACAGTAGTTCAGCCATCTCATTAATTTTGTCTAACTAAAAATATTTATAGATAAACAATGAATTAATAGGTAAATAAGATTTTAAAAATAAACCCTACACAAATACCAAATACTAGTCCAACTGTAAACAGATTTCAAATAAATTATATTAGATAAATAAACAATGAATTTGTCAAGTAAGAAAGAAAGGAAATAAAAAAAGTACACCCTATACACACATGCACAAACATGCACACATGCTTACACATACGTGCTGACCCCAAATAACTTGACCTCATGGCTAAGTCTTGCATTTGGCCTTGACTACAAAACTGAAAATAACATGCAGAAACAACTTAATACTGTTAAAATCGGAAATAAATATGAGCAAAAGAAGCCTGATGAAGATTATTATTTAAAATAAAAGCCTGACATGATATGAATATGATGAGATATCACAATTAATTGACTTGGTGTGTATGAAAATCAACTTGAAGTGACATTTAATCTGTGTACAGTATATTCATTGTGAAAGTGTCCTGTGCAAAGTCACAAAAATGTTAATAGCCAATTTTCTCAGGATTTCCCAATAAATTAATTTCCACAGGGATGCTGACAACTACTGTTCAACAGAGTACTGTCGGATCCAGTTCTTGTTTACGCCAAATAATCACATTCTCTCTCTCTCTCTCTCTCTTCTCTCTTCCTCTCTCTCGTCCTCTCTCTCTGCCTCTCTCTCTCATGTCCCTCTCCTCTCTCTCTCTCTCTCAAAGTGAATACATACACATAAATGCTTTCTTAAACATTTGTTTTGTTATGTACGTATTTTCAAAGTAAATATTTCGCATGGTAGATACATCAGTATGAAAATAAAAAATGAACATCAACTATTAAATATACAATTTTGTTGATCATTCATTTAAGAAAATGTGTCACAATAAAAATCTAAATCAGATGAACTTGGAAAATTTCCAGAAATGTTTCACAGTTTACTTATTCCCCCCAGTATAAAATGCAATGGTCTGCATGGAGGTTCAAGCGATTCATCTAACTCTTTGAATTTTAAACTGCTCATTTCTCTGAGTACCATAGCCTGTGAACCAGTTGTCTATTTGATAACATCGTCACAAATGACAATGAGATCTTTAGAAAAACTAATAAAGCAAATGAAAAACAGAAAAAGTCAATAGCTGCAGTGAGGACAGAAACCTGCATGTAATATTTTGTTGTTTTTGCCATTGTTCGTAAGGTTATTTGCTCATGAGCCCTAACTAAAATAATGATTGTTGTTGACAAAATTGGATAAACAATGAATAAACTTCACCGATATACCTTTTGCAGGGCCTATGCATGCATACTTGGAAACACTTTGTAATGGTTTCAAATGTCCCTCAGCTGACATACATCTCTGAGGGTTTCAGCAAACCACCCACTGACACATGGAGAAGTCTACTGACCAGTTGCACGCAGACAATTTGGCAATGGGGAGTTTTCTGTCATGGCTCCATTTCTGTGTCTGTTGCAATGTAAAGTTGCACACAAGACTGACAGGAAAGTTTTATCTTGTGGGACCAAGGAATAGATGAAACTTCTCTCTTACTTGACATCCCTCACTTGAAGAGTGACTTACTGTTTGTGACAGATGTGAGATAGTGATAAATGCAAAAAGTATTTCACCATGACCTGATTGCCAATATGATTCTGCCTTGGGTTGGGGGTAAGAATTGACGCACCGCGTCTCCCTATGAGATTCATGAGAAGTGCATAATTAGGGAAATCATATTATGACTTTCGTATTCTAGACAGCTCTGATGTGTGCTCAATGGCTTAAACAGCCTAGAAAGGCTGATAGGTTATAAAACACTATTCATCCATTCACTGGTAATATGACTCGATGGAACCCTGATTAACAATCAACAGTAAAACCCAATATTACTACTCTCAACCCAGATGATATTCTTGTCAAGAAACGACTATAAAAAGTCACAAGTTCAAAACCACTTCCATAGAAATATCCTGGGTCCATTGTTAGAGAGGACTGGTGTTCATATTTACACACCAGCCTTAGTAGTCCTGAGATTTCACCATGTTGGCTGCAGAATATAAGCGCAACTGTTCATTTGGCGAATGTGTGGAGAAATAATCACAGTTGATACATATAGTCCTGAATATTCCAACAACACTAAGATCATCTTATCACTTTAAGGTCGCACACACCAGAAAACCAATATTCTGGTTTTTAAAACAAACAAACAAATCTCAACCCAAAGTCACACTTCACAAAGTCAAGCAGGGTACATATCCAGTTCGTCATCCAGATCATCATCCTGCATCAGCCGCACATGCGCGTACCGCGACTTCCGCTTCCTGTAGCGGCGGAAGCAGCAGATGCTGACGCCAGCCACGATGGCCAGCGCGGTCAAAACTGCTAGACTGACGGCCAACGTCATGAAGTAGAATGGAGTGGGACAACTCGTGTAGCGCTGGCACTCAGAGTTGTCTCCCTTGTTGCTGTCCAGACAGTGATGCAGCTGGGGTGGAAGGAAGGAGCCGTGTCGAGCCTGCAGCAGCCACATAGAGTCCATGACGTCACCATTGGCCACGCGCACTTGATCCCAATAGAGATGCGTAGCGTTGTGCACGGTCAGTCGCCCATAAGAATTGTCTCCCTTGATGGAGTGGCGATAAGCCGACCATGACTCTGCAAAAAGTCCAATGTGGGGATTGACATTGGATGAGAGAGAGACAGAGACAGACACACAGATAGACACACAGATAGAGACAGACAGACATACACACACGCGCACGCACACACACACACACACACACACACACACACACACAGACAGGCAGGCAGACAGACGACAGAAACATTGAACTGTGTGTGTGTGTGTGTGTGTGTGTGTGTGTGTGTGTGTGTGTGAGAGAGAGAGAGAGAGAGACACATATGCTGACAGAAACACAGGAAAACTGGCAGACTAAGCATGTAGGCAAAGAGACATAGCCAGGGACACACACACACACACACACACGGAGACACACACACGTGCACAGCGCAGAAAAGACGATACAAAAATGAGCAAATGATGACACAGTGAAAGGAAGAGACAGAGAAGTTTACATCTTCGCCCTTTGAATCCCCCTGTGGGTTCGGGGTAAGAATTGACCCACCGCGTCTCCCTACGCGATTCGTAAGAGGCGAATAACTAGGGACACCGTGACTTGATTTGCGTTTACTCTATACTGCTCTAGTGATTTTCGTGCTTAGTGGCCTTACATAGCCTTCAAAGGCTGATAGGCCCTAAAACGCCATCCATCCATCCATCGCCCTTTGAAATTAAAGCCACCAAAACAAACCGGCACTTAAGTTATTAACATGCATAAAAACATCCTCCAGTGTCACTCTTTTTCATTCACTGGCCGTGCTCAGAAGATTCTATGTTCCCCTTCCCTCACACATACTCCCCCTGTGGGCCCCCCCAAAGTCCAATCCCAACCTCTCCGTGGTGGTGGGGAGACAGAGAGAGGTGACTCCGCCTGGACTCTCCTCTCCTTGACCAACTGGGACCCTGGCAAATGTGTTCTCCTACGTAGTGGGGCAGCGTGTTGGCCGTGCGCTGCTTCCTGTGTCGGGGGAGGAAGGGATCCTGGTGGTTGAGGGGAGCTGCTGCTGCGGCAGCAGTCGACCCAACACACCACTTTGGCCCGGACTTCCCCTAGACGGGTGATCAGATGGACCCGGTCTGACCAATCGGCTGGTCGCGTCTGCCTGAGGTGTCACCATTCTGTGAGACTAGGCCCCTCCTTCCCCTCCCTCCCCCCTTCCCCCTCAATATCATTAACTTATATAGACTTGTTTTTTCTGGTGACTCCGAAGGCGGCGGCTTATGGGTCAATTGTGTACTGTGAAGTAGTGGGAGAGCCTCACCTTACATGAGTATATCCCCGGCATAGCCCTGGCACGGCGACGCGATGGTCATCCGCGCAGACCGCGTCCCTTTGTTGGACTCCGTGGTGGGTGGGGAGTACCGGGGATGAACTTATTATCATGGAAACTACCAAACGTAAAAATCACCCTTCAAAACGACAGAGAGAGTTCTCCTCCAGTTCGGAGAGCCTTTCTGACTCTACTACCCACCTTGATGACTACAGCTGGCCTCGATTTTTGCTTGTTCGTTCTGTCGAGCAGAACAACCCTATAAGCAAAGTGTCTCCATTCGCCATTGCAAAGGCCATTCAGGGCATTGCTGGTGAGCCTAAGCAGGTGAAGAAGCTCAGGAGTGGTGACCTTCTTGTGGAAGTGACCAAGAAGGCCCACGCTCTGAACCTGCTGAAGGCATCCACCTTTGCCAACGTACGAGTGAAAGTCGAGCCTCACACAAGTCTAAATTCCCCGAAAGGAATTACTCGATGTCGTGACCTTGCTGACCTTACTGAAGGCGACATCCTGAAAGGCCTGTCGGACCAGGGAGTGAGGAGTGTCCGAAAGTTGACGGCCAGGCGTGATGGTGTGGTCAAGCCCACCAGCACGATCCTGTTGACGTTTGGTACCCCCACTCTCCCTTCCTTCGTGAAGGCCGGCCGGCTACCTTCGTGTTGCAGTTGACTCGTTCATACATAACCCACTGCGCTGCTTCAAGTGTCAGCAGTTTGGTCATCAAGACTCTTGCAGTCGCACTGTCCGCTGGGGGCGATGCGGTGGTGATGACCATACTGACAATGGCTGCCGAAACACTCCGAAGTGTGCCAATTGCTCTGGCTCTCACCCGTCTTTCTCTCGCGATTGTCCCAAGTGGCAGCACGAGAGAGAGATCCAGAGGGTGAGAGTCACCAAGGGCATTTCGTTTCCAGAGGCACGACGACTTGTGGAGGCTCCGACGAGGCCTCCATCTGGCCCGTCGTATGCCTCTGCGGTGAAGTCGGCCAAGTCTGTGGCTTGCCAGACGACGGTCACATGGCTGAAGGGTGACAAACCGAAAGCTGTGTCTGAGTCGGTGTCTGCTGCTGTCCAGACGACTTCTGGCGAGACGCTCAGGAAGGTCTCAAAACCACCTGAGACGTCTCGGCTGCCGACCAAGGCACCTCAGAAGTCGGAGAAGCGAGCTCCGATGAAAGACCGGCTTTCGATGGGGGAGCGAGACCCTGTGCAATCGATTTAGTGCGCTGCAGGCCTCTGAGAACATGGAGACGGGAGATCCCGTCTCTCAGGTTTCTCAGAGCCACGTCCACTCCCCTAGAAAGAAATGAGTACTGTTGTTAAGTGGAACTGTCGAGGTTTGAGGGCGAATTTTGAGGAGATTTTACTCCTTATATCGTTATTTAATCCTCTTGTGTTGTCCGGCCGAAGTTTCCGCTTCTGTTCGCGGCCAAGCCCAACTGTATCCCCCCGTTGGGGTTACGAGTTGAGGAGGATATCGCGGCGGCAAACATTCGGTTGGACAAAATTTTTACCTATTCTGTGTATATGTCACCGCCATGGCTCATGCCTGAGCCTGTTTTATTAAAATCGACGAGATTTATCAAGAGTGCTGCCCTCCCTCACATTTATAAGAGTGAATTTCGGGAAATGTTATTCTATTACAGAAATTTTTACCGAGTATATACAGATGGTTCGAAAGACGGGAATCGTGTGGTGGCAGCTGTTGTCGCCCGCGACTCCGTCTTGCGTTTTCGCCTTCCGGATGGGACTTCGATCTACTCTGCAGAGCTTAGTGCACTTGAGGCGGCTCTTGGCGTAGTCCAAAGCAAGAGACTGCCACGAGCCCTTGTGGTCTCTGACTCGCTTTTGGCCTTACAGGCTCTGCGGGGTAGGGAGATTTCCCATCCTTATCTGTTTGGTATTTTTGTTCATCTGTGTCGACTACAGTGTGGGGGTACTGGGGTCGCCTTCTGCTGGGTCCCTAGCCATATGGGCATCCCGGAGAACGAGAGAGCAGATCAGGCTGCCAAGTCTGCTCTCTCCCTTCCCGTGTCCCCGGGCAGGGTCCCGGCAGGCGACCTGGTACCCCGTATTAATAAATATATTTCTAACCTGTGTCAGGCCGACTGGGATGGTAGAGCACGTAACAAACTTCATGAAGTAGCTTCTGTGTGGGGTGAGCGTCTCTCCCCCACATCGCTCTCGAGAAGACAGGAAGTTGTGCTCTGCCGTTGCCGGATCGGCCATTCTGTTTTGACCCACTCCTATTTGTTGCGGTCGGAGCCTCCACCGGAGTGCCACACCTGCCAGTGCAAGCTTACCATGCGGCACGTTCTGGTGGAGTGCCCTCGACTTGCTCATCTACGGAGTGAGTTGAGCAGTCTGTCTGACATTTTTAAAGATCCTCTTGCTGTGATACAATTTTTGATAAATTCTGAGTATTATTCTCATTTATGAGTTGTACTATATCTTCATTGTTTTCGATATTTCTCTACTTACCTCTTCTGTGGTAATCTTTTAATTGCACATTTGTGACCAGCCACGACAAAACCAGTGCTAAGTCGCGCGGCCCTCTCTTGCGCTAAGTCTGAGAAAAGGCAGGGAGGGTCAATCTGGGTGATTTTCACTTTTTGATAAAAATAGATTCTACATGGTTCAAACTATCATGCCAGTGAAGGAAACATGTTGAAGAATAATATTTTGATGGTAAAATAAAGACTTTTGTGTTATTTATTGTTTCAAACGCTCCCTGTAATTAGCGTTAATTGCCTCATTTTAGCCGCAATAAACACACCTAAACCCTTGCAGAACCCCTTCATGTTATATACCGATAGAAAGGCAGCTCTCTCGGCGTTCCCGCTCTGTAGATGTCGAAGAAAAATAAGGTCAGCTATTTTTGGAAACGGAGTTTGAAATACCGTTGCTAAGGTGTTTAATGTCTGAAGAGGGTAAATCTTCTGAGATCGTTTTTTCAAAATGACCGCTGCTTCAATACCCAACTTGAAATGCCTGTAACTCCTATTCTAATTAACTCACACTGTTCATTCTTATATCAAAACAAACAGAAATGAATCCAGATTTAAAAAATATTAAAACCCTATTTTGTCCAAAAATCGACTTAGCACTGGTTTTGTCGTGGCTGGTCACATTTTTATTCAGTGAAAGTATGTTGTGGCTTTGAATGACCTTACAGCCTGATGAGCCCTTGGGCTCCATCCACCTATTCCTCAATGCTTTGTCGGTGTCAAGGACATCGAGATGTGAAAGTTTTCCCTTTCGTCATTATGCTTTTTCGTGTTTGAAGGCTATGCACTGCCTTTGCTGGCTGTTGGGCTGTGGGACTCGATTTTATTGATTTTATGTCACTAGTTTGGTGGATTGTACTGTACTCTGCTGTCGCGAAGAGTTCTATTAACACGGTGGAAGTGTTTCTTAACGTTGTGGCCTTATATAGCCTACAAGGCTGATAGGCCCTTAAACTCCATCCATCCATCCATCCCCCTGTGGGTTAGGGGTAAGAATTGACCCACCGCGTCACCCTACGCGATTCGTAAGAGGCAAATAACTAGGGACACCGTGACTTGCGTTTCCGCTACACTGCTCTAGTGACGTTCGTGCTCAATGGCCTTATATAGCCTACAAAGGCTCATAGGCTGTAAAACACCAATCCAATCCAATCCAATCCAATACCTCACACACACCCCTCCCACTTCCCACCCTTCTTACTCTACTCCACCTGCACAGCAAACACTGAACGTGTAAGGCAACCACTCCCTTGCTCCCCTTCAACTCCCCTTGCCCTTGGGGTGATTATAGGTGGTCGTCATCGAAATCGATGGACAAACAAGAACTCTACTCTAAACCACTCCCCACATATCCCACTTCCTCATATCCTCCACTATTTAATTCCCACCCTTGATCCTCTACTCTCCCCAACTCTCACTCTCCCACCCATACTTCCTCAAAATTTCCATCCATTCCCTCCTCAACTATTTTCCACCCTTCTTCAACTACTCTTTCCTCCTCTTGCCCCCTCGGCCCCCACCCCCACCCCCCACCCCCAAATGCCCATCCTTGCTTCTGTGCTCTCATCACCATCCACTGTTTCCCACCTTTATTTCTCTACTCCTCCAACCCCTTTCCTCTGTATTTCCTGCCTATCTTCCTCCCACCCCCCACCCCCACGCCCCACCCCCGCATCTACTCATCTGCAGCTCCTTGGGCAACTTACTGGCTGCTGCTTTCATGGGGTCGTTGAACTCTCGGCAGCCTGCTCCCCCCGAGATGAGGTGGACGGGGGCTGCGGGATGGGAGTAGTTGAAGGCCCTGGCCTGACCCTCGTACACAGGCCACAGGCGTTCGTATGAGTGCTCGTGTGCCTCAATCACCAGATCCACGCCGTGGGCGTAGAAAAGATCCTCAAGTCTGGCGAGAGAGAGAGAAAGGGAGAGTTGGGGTCACGGTACAGTTGCTTCAGTAGAATGATGACGCGGTTGATTAAACTTGAAATCTCAGCTCTGAATGGTATTACCTGCCGCTGTGACAGTGTCTTGATCCTCTGAGTCTTTGTGTGGTTGCCAATTTCTCTCTCTCTGTGTCTCTCTGTCTCTGTCTGTCTGTCTGTCTGTCTGCCTCTCTCTCTCTCTCTCTCTCTCTCTCTCTCTCTCTCTCTCTCTCTCTCTCTCTCTCTCTCTCTGCGTGTGTTTGTCTGTCCATTCATCCGCACGTTCGTCCAACCGTCTGTCTATTTTCCTCTGTGTCTGTGTTTGTGTGACTGTGTGTGACTGTGTCTGTCTGTCAAAGCGCCTACCTGCCTGCCTGTTTGCCTGCCTGCCTGCTTGCTTACCCATGGCGGACCCATCCCGAAAAGATACGGTCTGTGTTGCAGTCGTCCCAATCGTTGTTGCTGCAGTACATGGGGCGATGGCCAAGGGCGATAATCCAGGGTCTGGACTTCCGGTTCCGGTTTGCCTGTGCCAAGTCCTGACGGAGCCAGTCAAACTGCTGACAGGCGTAGATGGCGTTGTTGGCGAAGTAGACTTCGGTGGAAAAACTACGCAATAGGCAAACGCTTCAGTCAGACGAGTATTCAGATGCAATGCCAGGGTCTCGATATACACATGTATGGGAATCAACAGCAGCGACAGCAAGAACAACAGCGATGCCTCCACCTCCACCACCAACACCACCACCACCACAAACTGTTGAAGTTTTTGTTCACTCTGCTGCAAAGAAGTTTGTAGCATGAGAAAGAGCTAAATGCGCGCAAAATCCGACACACATTTGGAGGAGGAGGCGCAGCAGGAGAAGCAGGAGCAGGAGGAGCAGCAGAGGGAGGAGGAGGAGCAGGACGGGGAAGAGCAGGAGGACAAGGATGAAGACAAGGAGGAGGAGGACAGCAACAACAATAAGAACAAGGAGGAAGCAGAAGAGCCATCACTGATAAAGCTCGCACTCGAGTTCCTACCTGACGAAGTGGACAGGCCCCATGTCGTAGCTGTACCACATCTGGTCAAGGGGGATGGGCCAGGGGGTGTTGGGGACGGAGAAGCGCGTCCTGTAGTGGCCGAAGTCCCCCGAGATCTCTGATGACGACACAAAGCAAACTCTGATCAAGGGCGAGATTCGCGAACGACTGTTTTGTCAGGCAAGAACCACTGTCAGAAAAGACGTTCTAAGTTGATTGTGTTGTTCTGCATTCACTTGATATAATTTCCATTGTGATAGTTTAAATATGCAACACTAATTTGTGCACAAGTCTTTCTTCCTCTGACTGAGTCAAATAATATTTGAAAAGGTTGTTGTCATCTATCCAATTGAGTTTAAGATTATACGAGGTTTTAACGTTGCTCAGAAGGCTGTAATCTCTCTGCCGCTGTCTCTGTGTGTCTGTTTGTGTGTC
>JAWQFJ010000493.1:95473-100473 GCA_034096865.1 Theodoxus fluviatilis
ACGCCCCTCTCCTCGGACGAGTCCAATAGTGTGGCCCGTTTATGGAAGCTTTTCCCAAAATAGTTGGGGGCTTCGTTGCCAGGTCCACAGCAATTGTGACAATCCACCACCAAACCAGTCCTCATTCGATTTGTGTGTGTTTAGAAATATATTTTTATGTTGGTTTTTATTTATTTCTTTTTTTAATCTGCAGTATTTTCTAGTTAATTTGATAAGAGCATGAACACTGAAGGATCGAATATGGTGAAGCTTTGCCCATTTGAAGATGGGAGTCGTGCCAACGGCAATTAAGAGGAAATGGCACCTGAAGTTTACCCACACAGGCGCTGTTACAACAGAGGTAAAGCAGTGACTAAATTTGATTTTCGTGCAGGTAAACGTTATTTTCAAGAAAATTATTCGAAGACATGGACATTTGATGTTCCTAGCGTGCCTTTCTGCAAAATCACGTGACTGACGCAGACCAAAGACACTATCTAACAGCGGCAGCAGTTAATAGACAGTATATGAATATTTAAATAGGCTAAACACCACTGGTGGTGATTGTAGCAGACGACATTCAAACCTGCTGGCGTGAGGCTAGGGAGAGGCTAAAAATATGCTGCCTTGCAGCTACAGTGCTGCACTGGGCTGGTGGCCTAGGGGATGATGTTTCTGTTTAAGCAAAGATTATAGGTTACACAAAGATAGCTCATGCCGAGATTTTGCTATATAAAGTTACAAGACGCTCGGAAACGCAGCGCACCATGCGGGAATGAATATGAATGAATCAAGGGAAGTAATCACACCGCTTAGCGACATGTAAATTTGCTTGTTTATCGACGCGTTTCTGATGCGTTCCGATCATGTTTGTGAATAAATTTACGGTGTAATGTGTAATAAAATGATTTGCTGCAATAATGGGGGTGTTTTGGCTTTGTTTTTTGTAGCAGGCGTTGTGAAATCGAAATATTTTTTTCATCGAAATGGATGGTTCTGCGCATGTCCATGAGCCTATAGTCCGTTTAAACATTGCTCTGTCAGTGGAGACGCTACTGACTTCGCACGCCCGGGGAGTTATGCTAAGATCCGGCCGCGTTAATGTATCTGCGTTTTGTGACAAACGTCTTGCTCGGATACATTAACGCGGCCGGATCTTAGCATAACTCCTTGGGCGTGCGAAGTCAGTAGCGTCTCCAGTGACAGAGCAATGTTTAAACGGACTATAGGCTCATGGACATGCGCAGAACCATCCATTTCGATGAAAAAAATATTTCGATTTCACAACGCCTGCTACAAAAAACAAAGCCAAAACATCCCCATTATTGCAGCAAATCATTTTATTACACATTACACCGTAAATTTATTCACAAACATGATCGGAACGCATCAGAAACGCGTCGACAAACAAGCAGTTTTACATGTCTCTAAGCGGCGTGATTACTTCCCTTGATTCACCCATATGCCTTCTCGCTTGGGGGCGCAACGTGTCTCGATCCTCACAACAATGAGCTAATGAACTATCTTTGTGTATCCTATAATCTTTGGTTTAAGGTTGCAATTCTATCACGTCGTCGGCCAAGCGTGAGGACTCCCGTGACCCAAAGCCGGGGTGTTTCCCTCGCCTCTGACCCTGGCGGTTGTGTTCGTTCATTGGCACCGACCTCGATCACGTGGACAGGACGCAAATAGATTTGTAGAATAAACCATAGTTCAACAGAGTTCACGCGTACAACAGATAGCTGTGACTGTGGAACGTAGTCGAGTCTAACGCACCGTGGCTGTAATTCGATGACCATCTTTTGCTGTGTTACATCGAATTTTGCATTGACATTGAAGGATGCATCGTAAATTTGCTGTTTTCTTGAATACAGATTCAATAAGGCAAAAAAAAAATTCCTAAAACGAGATAACAGATAACCTAAGAAATTTGTTGGATTGTTTTTTGGATGAAACCCTGACCTTGTACCAAATTTCATCAAAATCCGTTAGGAACTTTTTGAGTTTTTTTGCCCAATAACGAACTAACGAACTAAAGAACGAACAGACTAACCAAGGGAAAATATAATCTCCCTGGCGGAGATAAGAAATGACCGCAAACGTTCTCATTTGACACAGCTCTCACAGAATTCCCAAAATGTGGATTCCCAAGGATGCGCGCACAGTTGTGTATAACTCTGCATCAACTCATCTGATTCAAAAACGGTTTTTACACTCTTAATTAAAGAGCACAGGCTTGTCTTCTCCTAGACAAGCTTTAGTTTAGAAAAGACTTCCGACAACTGGCCACACTAGTGGACTCGTCCGAGGAGAGGGGTAGGGGAAAGACAACCAAGCTGGCGGGCCACCGCATCTGACTGGCGTGAAAGAATTAATGAGTAAATAGATTAAATAGTATTTATGTAGGGATTTGCATTTACTTATTCGTTTATTTACGCCGATAAAATGCTGTGGCCCGCCAGCTTGATTGTCTTCCCTGCACCCCTCTCCTCGGAGGAATCCACAAGTTTGGCCCGTTATCGGAAGTCTTTCCATGGTGGGTGACTCAGAATTGACCAAGGTCACGATGCGACTCATTTCGTAGTGCGGGGTTACATAGAGGCATGCTTGGAACCCACTAGGCAACTGCTACTGGCAGGGTTACATAGAGGCATGCTTGGAACCCACTAGGCAACTGCTACTGGCAGGGTTACATAGAGGCATGCTTGGAACCCACTAGGCAACTGCTACTGGCAGGGTTACATAGAGGCATGCTTGGAACCCACTAGGCAACTGCTACTGGCAGGGTTACATAGAGGCATGCTTGGAACCCAATAGGCAACTGCTACTGGCAGGGTTACATAGAGGCATGCTTGGAACCCACTAGGCAACTGCTACTGGCAGGGTTACATAGAGGCATGCTTGGAACCCAATAGGCAACTGCTACTGGCAGGGTTACATAGAGGCATGCTTGGAACCCACTAGGCAACTGCTACTGGCAGGGTTACATAGAGGCATGCTTGGAACCCACTAGGCAACTGCTACTGGCAGGGTTACATAGAGGCATGCTTGGAACCCACTAGGCAACTGCTACTGGCAGGGTTACATAGAGGCATGCTTGGAACCCACTAGGCAACTGCTACTGGCAGGGTTACATAGAGGCATGCTTGGAACCCACTAGGCAACTGCTACTGGCAGGGTTACATAGAGGCATGCTTGGAACCCACTAGGCAACTGCTACTGGCAGGGTTACATAGAGGCATGCTTGGAACCCACTAGGCAACTGCTACTGGCAGGGTTACATAGAGGCATGCTTGGAACCCACTAGGCAACTGCTACTGGCAGGGTTACATAGAGGCATGCTTGGAACCCACTAGGCAACTGCTACTGGCAGGGTTACATAGAGGCATGCTTGGAACCCACTAGGCAACTGCTACTGGCAGAGTTACATAGAGGCATGCTTGGAACCCACTAGGCAACTGCTACTGGCAGGGTTACATAGAGGCATGCTTGGAACCCACTAGGCAACTGCTACTGGCAGGGTTACATAGAGGCATGCTTGGAACCCACTAGGCAACTGCTACTGGCAGGGTTACATAGAGGCATGCTTGGAACCCACTAGGCAACTGCTACTGGCAGGGTTACATAGAGGCATGCTTGGAACCCACTAGGCAACTGCTACTGGCGGGGTTACATAGAGGCATGCTTGGAACCCACTAGGCAACTGCTACTGGCGGGGTTACATAGAGGCATGCTTGGAACCCACTAGGCAACTGCTACTGGAGCAGACACTAGGCAACTGCTACTGGAGCAGACACTAGGCAACTGCTAATGGAGCAGACACTAGGCAACTGCTACTGGCAGGGTTACATAGAGGCATGCTTGGAACCCACTAGGCAACTGCTACTGGCGGGGTTACATAGAGGCATGCTTGGAACCCACTAGGCAACTGCTACTGGCAGGGTTACATAGGGGCATGCTTGGAACCCACTAGGCAACTGCTACTGGCAGGGTTACATAGAGGCATGCTTGGAACCCACTAGGCAACTGCTACTGGCAGAGTTACATAGAGGCATGCTTGGAACCCACTAGGCAACTGCTACTGGCAGGGTTACATAGAGGCATGCTTGGAACCCACTAGGCAACTGCTACTGGCAGGGTTACATAGAGGCATGCTTGGAACCCACTAGGCAACTGCTACTGGCAGGGTTACATAGAGGCATGCTTGGAACCCACTAGGCAACTGCTACTGGCAGGGTTACATAGAGGCATGCTTGGAACCCACTAGGCAACTGCTACTGGCAGGGTTACATAGAGGCATGCTTGGAACCCACTAGGCAACTGCTACTGGCGGGGTTACATAGAGGCATGCTTGGAACCCACTAGGCAACTGCTACTGGCGGGGTTACATAGAGGCATGCTTGGAACCCACTAGGCAACTGCTACTGGAGCAGACACTAGGCAACTGCTACTGGAGCAGACACTAGGCAACTGCTACTGGAGCAGACACTAGGCAACTGCTACTGGAGCAGACACGTGACTAAATCCCCTGAGAAGCCGGGCGCTGATTGGTCACATGACATTACTAATTTCGCGCAGTTTTCTGTTGATTGGCTGCCTTTAAAAAGGACCCACTGTATCTTTGCGCAATGCATTTAGATATTGACCTATTTTTATATCAGACTGAGACATATTCTTCAAAAAATCTTATTTTCTTGCAAACTGTGAGCGCTAAGAACTTTTGCGTCCAAAATTTCCGCGGCGCCGAATTTCCCAACAGCCAATCTCCAGAGGCTTGTTCAGAACAACTCAATGCTGCATGAGCGCTTAATGTTGGCAATTGAGCGCTTCATTGCTCACCTGAACGCCCCAGATTTTGTGCAGCGCTTCACTTGTTAAAGGGGAGGTAAATCTTCTGCGCCCCATGTTGTGTTGATAGACGCGAAGAAAATATTTTCTTTGCCACAGACATCGTTTATGCACGTTTACATGTATTCTGCATGAATAAAGTCCACTACGGTGTCATCCTTACTTGCCATTCT
>JAWQFJ010000493.1:110473-142973 GCA_034096865.1 Theodoxus fluviatilis
CGAAACATGTTGATTGTGTCTTGGTAGAGTATTATTTCGTGTTTTGAATCTGGTAATTACAGGAAGATGTAAACGTTATGAAAAGTATACTCGTAGATTTGTAATGTTCAGGAGAAGGTGAATCTTCCATGTAATGTGTCTGTGTGTGTGCGTGTGTGCGTGTGTGCGTGCGTGTGTGTGTGTGCGTGCGTGCGAACGAGTGCACATGTGTGTGTGCGTGTGTGTGTGCGCGCGCGCGTGCACATTAGCGCGGGTCATTTTCAGTCCTCATTACATGGGTTTCAAATTTGTGTGAAATAAATTTCACCTTCTTTCTTCAGCCCGTTGGCACGGCCCCTAACACAATTAAGTCTCAGCCGCTCTAAACGAATGGAACAGGCGAGAAAACCGGTTTCTTGGAACTGTAATGGATTGGGTTGAAAATAGACTCGCCGCGTTTCATAAAAGGTGAATAATTAGGAAAGCCGTGTCTTGACTTGCTCTTGCTCTAACTATATGGCGCAAAACCCCATTCACTCGCCCTCAAAATCCACAGCACCCATTGCAGGTGGAGGGGTTTCTTTTTCCCCTTCACCGGTATGGTGCTCACTAATCAAAGGCCGGGGAAGAGTTCACTAGGGGTCATATGGTAATTAGCAGCTGCGCCATGGTGTTAAGTTACAAAACTTC
Source organism: Theodoxus fluviatilis (assembly GCA_034096865.1). Lineage (NCBI taxonomy): Eukaryota > Metazoa > Mollusca > Gastropoda > Cycloneritida > Neritidae > Theodoxus > Theodoxus fluviatilis. Next base: position 111,143 of record JAWQFJ010000493.1, read on the forward strand.
CGGTGCTATATGTTGGGGTATGTTTCGGGTTGTGTTGAGGAGTGTTTATCGCTAGATCGTGGCAAAAGGATGGCATTAAAGCATGCAAAAATTTTAATTAGATCTATAAAAAAAACTAATCGAAAATAGTCATAATAGACTATTGTCAAGTATACTTTCTGCACAAAACCCACAGAAGAGAAGTAAACAAACCACACCGTACATACCTAGCAGACGAACACAATCGAACCGTATGGTCAGGCGAGGACAGAAAATTCACGATCATCGAATCGATGAGTGCATGATCAACTTTCCCGCATTCGGTGTAATGTAACGTGTAAGATTATGACAAGAAAATGGCACTAAAGCACAAAACAAAGTTTCATTACAACTAAATTCACCAATTATATTAATAACTGACCATTTTTACACCTACAGATAGTGCTAAAACCTTACATACAAAGCAAACAAAACATACTCCCGGTCACGCATCAAAACTCAGTGCACGAGTGATCGTTTCGCTTTTCTCTTATTTTTTTTAATCTGCTCCGACATGGTAAGCTGGCTGTGCCAAGAAACCAACATATAAAATAATTAGAGTTAGTTGATACATTTTTCTTTCCAAGGCAATGTCCGTGAGGAAGAAAACGCGTTACGTTGACTTTCGCAAGCCCGATGCCTGTCGATTTTACCTCAACAAAATTGAGGTGATCGGCGGGCTCGATCCATACCAGCTGACGCTCCCTATGGGTTAGGGTGTGTGTGTGTGTGTGTGTGTGTGTGTGTGTGTGTGTGTGTGTGTGTGTGTGTGTAAGAATTGACCCACCGCGTCTCCCTTCGCGATTCGTAAGAGGCGAATAACTAGGTACATCGTGACTTGATTTCCGTTTGCTCGATTCTAGCGATTGTCGTGCTTGATGGCCTTACATAGCCTACAAAGGCTGATATGCCGTAAAACTCAATCCATCCATCCATCGCGATTCGTAAGAGGCGAATAACTAGGTACATCGTGACTTGGTTTGCGCTGACTCGGAACTATTCTGGTGGTTTTTGTGCTCGGTGGCCTTACGTAGCCTACAAAGGCTGATAAGCCGTAAAACTCCATCCATCCACCCATCCATCCATCCATCCATCCATCCATCCATCCATCCATCCATCCATCCATCCATCCATCCATCCATCCATCCATCCATCCATCCATCCATCCATCCATCCATCCATCCATCCATCCATCCATACCAGCTGACGAAGGACCAACTTGATCCGGAGGAACACTCCGCCAACGAGTGCCATGGACATATTTAATTGTTGTACTCGGAACATCGGCGTACACGTTGGAAGAGTTAAAGAATTATAGGTCTTTGGAAGTCTATCGATTCTTCGTAGCAGGATTCGTGGTAGATGTCTGCTGATTCTCGTCGGGTGTTTGTCTCGAACGGTCAGATCTATTCTGTAAATCTTCTTTTTCCATCCTCTTCGTCTAGCTTCGGTCACTCTTTGCACAATCGGAGCTAGATTTGTTTTCTCTGATGGTATAAAGTAGTAGGAGCGCTTGACTCTTCTTATTTTTTCTTTTTGTTGGTTGTTAAAACTATTTTTAACGCAACAAGAAGTAGGCATGGTTGCACGTCTCCCGTAGCACAGCTTAGCAGACAGCGCTCGCCTCCTACCAACATGGCTGAAAGCACGTGGCTTCTACAAATAACTCCGGAAGTGACGACAACGCGTCCGCGGCCATAGGCTCATCACGGGCATTCTAATACCAATCGCGTAGGCAGATAACGTGGGTCTATTCTTACCGCTGGCTGACAGGGAGATGACACCGGGAGAGACTAGGAAAACATTCCCTCATCGGCTTGTTTTGTTTGTATGATCTCAGTGACTGTTTTTCATTGTTGACATGCAGGAAGCCTAGACAGATCCAAAGAATCCATTTCTCAGAAATAATGAAACCCCATTTGTGTAACGCCCAGCAGACGGTTTCTTGTAAATCCCACGAGATATACGTGCCAAAGTAATCACTATTGTTGATTGTGGGCAAGAACGGAAAGACAAGATATATGATATGCATTCAACGTATATAAGTTCAGACAACAGCCAATGTTACTGTTCCAGGCTTTTAACGATATATATACAAACAACAGTCAACGTTTTGAGTCTAAACTCTTCATCAAGACAACACAAAAGGAGGCAACACTTAACTCAGTAACAGTGTGGACAAGAGGAAATGAAGTTGTGGGGTGTAAGGGGAGGGGGTGAACGTATTTCACTTTTAGGAGCGGGAACTCATGATAGCACGTGGAGGCGGATGCATGAGTCAAATCTGGTGGCTGAGGCTGTTGTTGATGGGGATGGGGGATGGGGGGTGGAGGTGGGGGGTGGGGGGGGGGGGGGGGTTGGGGTGTATTCGGCTTTGGTATCAAGGACGGCGATGAAGGAGCAAGAAAACAGCAAATTTACGATGCATACTGTCAATGCAAAATTCGATGTAACACACAGCAAAAGATGGTCATCGAAATACAGCCACGGTGCGTAGACTCGACTACGCATCTCAGTCACATGAAATCTGTTGAACGCGTGAACTCTGTTGAACTATGGTCTATTCTACAAATCTATTTGCGTCCTGTCCACGTGATCGAGGTCGGTGCCAACGAACGAACACAACCGCCGGGGTCAGAGGCGAGGGAAACGCCCCGGCTTTGGGTCACGGGAAGCCTCACGCTTGGCCGACGACGTGATCGCGAACGCGTTGCCCCTCGCGATTGCCAGCGAGATTCTCTGGCACAAAAATTGTGTCTGGCGTGGGTCATCTGTCGGCAGTGCAATCCGCTGGCCGATCTCTCGGATAAGTTCCCTTGCTGCCGGTCCGACCACTCCAGTCGTTTCGACAGCGAACGGGACGAAGTGGTACCGTTCCGAGATAGAGGCAATGAAGTAGTGTTCTATTAGTTTTCTTTCTGTTGAGCCACCCTTTGCTTGCCACAGGATGCGGACTTGCATGTTTGTGGGTGAGTGTGAGGGGCTGTTGAAGTGTGATGCAACTGGTGTGGGTCTGTTATGGCGCGTATCTTTTTAACACTCGATTTATCCCCTAACCCCGGGTTATCTTGATCGGTTAGATAAGGTACGCTCGTCAGAGGATCCTAGGTTGCGCTTTGCTATATGTACTGGTTTCCAGCCAAGGGAGAGCGGATTAGACAGTTGGAATCGTCTGAGTTTAGAGATAAATCGGGGTTAAAATAACTCGCCGTTCTGGATACGGGCCCAGGTGTTCTCTGAATGTGTTGTTGAGTGTTCGTTCTGTTTCTCCAACGTACAGAACTTCGGGGCAAACAGAGCAGGAGATATAAAGTGACGTTTCACTGTGAAGGAGGTATTGTGCGAGTGGACTGTGTTGGATGGTGGCAGGTGGGCGCAGGTGAGGCATTTGGCAACGTTCCATGATGTGGTGCCAGGTCCTGCAGGGGAGGGGGTGGAGGGTGAGCGTAGTCGTGCGTGTAGGAGTTACATGTATTTTCTATTTAGTTTCAGAAGGAGATGTGTGTGTGTGTGTGTGTGATTGTGTGTGTGAGAGAGAGAGAGAGAGAGAGAGAGAGAGAGAGAGAGAGAGAGAGAGAGAGAGAGAGAAGAGAAACAAGGAAGTGAAAGAGCAAGAGAAAAATAGCAAGAAAAAAAAGAAAAACTGAGGAATTTGAGAGAGAAGAAGAAAGAGGAATAGCAAATGAGAAATTGCGAGAGAGAGAGAGAGAGAGAGAGAGAGAGAGAGAGAACAAACCCACAGATACAGTTGACACTAGCACACAATCCATCCGGCACTTGCGGAGCCTAACGTTTAATGGAGGAAGGCAATGGAAATACATGTATACATACAAAACAATCTGATCCCAATGTCCTGCCGCAACGCAGCAGTACCTGCACTACCACCACCACCATCACCACCACCACTACTACTACCACCACCACCACCACTACTACTACCACCACCACCACCACCAGCAATAACACAAATACAGGACTGAACTAACGGCAGAACGACAGAAATGATTAACATGATGAGATGTGCAATGACGATGACGATGACGGAGTTTTACTGCCCATCAGCCTTTGTAGGCTATGTAAGGCCATTGATCGCGAAAATCCCTGGAGGCGGTTGGAGGACATGCGTTGAAGAAAAGCAAGCCTCGGTTGCCCATTAAGTTGTTTGCCTCTTACGAATCGCGTCTGAAGACGCAGTGGAACTATTCTAACCTCCAACCCACAGGGGGAATAGTAAGATGTGCTACGTGACGTATGAAGCACTGAATCGATTGTCTGACCGACCATCCGGAATGATACCTTCACAGAAATCGAAGCCTGCCGAGGTAGAGATTAGGGCGTGCAGACTTGTAGGTACCGGGTGTTCGTCAGATGGAATTTGGTCGATCTACAGTCGTTTCCCGACCGAGTACGTTTGTTGACTGCACAGCTGGGACGGATCAGGCGAAATCCCATTGGATCTTACCAACACCCACAGAGGATTAATTGATGTTGTGTGTGTGTGTGTGTGTGTGTGTGTGTACGTGCGTGTGTGTTTGTGTGTGTTTGTGTGTGTTTGTGTGTGTGTGTGTTTGTGTGTGTGTGTGTGTGTTTGTGTGTGTGTGTGTGTGTGTGCGTGCGTGCATGTGTGTTTGTGTGTGTGTGTGTGTGAGTGTGTGTTTGTGTGTGTTTGTGTGTGTGTGTGAGTGTGTGTGTGTGTGTGTGTGTGTGTGTGTGTGTGTGTGTGTGTGTGTGTGCGTGTTTGGGTGTAAGTACGCATATGTGAGTGTGTGCGTGCGTGTGTGTTTTGTGTGCGTGTCTACAAGTGCGTGCGTGTCTGTGTGTATTTCATCGCGTGCTTGTGTGTGCGGAAGTAGATGTGTGTGTGTGTGTGTGTGTGTGTGTGTGTGTGTGTGTGTGTGTGTGTGTGTCTCTGTGTGTATGTGTGTGTGTGTCTCTCTGTGTGCGTGTGTGTATGTGTCTCTGTGCGCGTGTGTGTGTGTGTGTCTGTGTGCGTGGGTGTGTGCGTGCTGTTGTGTGCGTGTGTGTATGTGAGTGTGTGTATGCGTGTGTGTATTTGTGTATGTATTTGTGTATGTATATGTGTATGTATGTGTGTCTGTGTATCTGTGTATGTATGTGTGTATGTATGCATGTATGTATGTGACCATCAAACACGTCGTGAGAGTGTGGTTCTCTGCTGAAGGCTTTGAACATTTCTGACAATTCCTTCTGTTTCTAGTTTTGAGCTTCTAGAGAGAAATCTCATAGATTTCAGACAAATAATTTCACATATGAATAGTATTGTTTCGTCAGATGCGTTGAGGTTGTTTTTTCTTATGAGCTGGGTGTGGGGTGATGGTGAAGGATGTAGTTGATTTGTTAGTAATTAGTCATTTTATTGGGGAAAAGGTGCTCCAGTTAATGTACCCAAGGCGATAGCCAAGAGTGGCAAAACATTGACTGCATGAGTCCGGCAACTTGGTGTGATGCGCACGTTGGCCGGATGGAGAGACCAGTAGGCGAGATCAAACGAAAGATTGCTTTGCAGGTGCAAAGATCATTGAATCGATAACTTTCTCCGCCCTTCGACGTTGACGGCCTACAAAAGTCTTTATATCTAAAAACGGTTGCTTAGACATTGAAGATTAAAAAGTTATATCTCAGACATTCTCTCTCTCTCTCTCTTTTTCTCTCTCTCTCTTTCTCTCTTTTTTTCTCTCTCTCTTTCTCTCTCTCTCTCTCTCTCTCTCTCTCTCTCTCTCTCTCTCTCTCTCCCCTGCTGTTCAGTTATCTAGTCTTCACTCTAGTCCCACCTCACCCACTTCTACTTAACAGGAATAAATCAGAACAGGAAGACAGGCGAAATCAATGAGGAAAACAAAAGCCACCCTACGCTGTATCGGGTGGATGGATGGAGATTTACGACCTGTCACCCTTTGTAGTTTATGTAAACCCATTGCTCACAAACAATCACGAGGCCTGGTAGAGAACCAGCAACTAGAGTCACGATGTCCCTAGTCGTTCGCCTCTCACGACATGTGCAGGAAGACGCCATGAATATATTCTTGTCTCCAGCCCACAGTGCATGCATCAGCGTTTGGAACTCTGCTGCCAGGACTGGAACTGACTACCACTGCATATCTTATGTTCGTTTCCCATTTAGAACCTGGCCCATCCCTCTGTCTTCATCAAACATTCATCTTGTCCTTTTCTGACCCATTCTCTTAGGACGTGGTAACAGTCTCGCTTCACCTGCTGCAGTGCATAACGCCTACACAATACATTTAAAGTTTCGTAACCCTGGATGGATCGATGCATGGATGGGCGGACGGACGGGCGGACGGGCAGACGGGCGGACGGGCAGACGGGCGGACGGGCGGATGGATGGACGGATAAATAGACTGATGGACTGATGGACTGATGGATGGATGGATGGATGGATGGATTGGATTGATGGATGGATGGATGGATTGATGGATGGAGTTTTACTGCCAATCAGCATTCGGCTATGTAAGGCCATTAAGCACGAAAATCACAAGAACAGTTTAGGCGCAAATCAAATCACGGTGTCCCAATGTATTTGCCTCATACTAATGGAAAAGAGAGACGCGGTGGGTCTATTCTGACCCCCAACCCACAGGGGACTCATACTGCTGGAACCCCCTGTGGGTTGGGGGCAAGATTAGACACACCCGCGACTTCCTACGCAAGTTGTAAATGGCCAATAGGGAAATCGAGACAACACTTGCTCTTCCGCTACCCAGCTCTAGTGATTTTGTAGTCAACGCCCTTGCATAGCCTATAAAGGCTGATAAGCCGTAAAACTCCATTTATCCACTTTTTTTAAAATAGAGAGGGCATATTTGTACACTCAGTCCATCTTCCCGCCGCTCTCTAGTTTACTCTCCCCCATTACTTCAGGAAAGCTAATGGTACATCAAGGTATACAGCTGGAGAAAATAGCTCTTTATTTTCGTGGTCAAGCGACAGTAAAGGTCTTTCAGTCCTCCTTAGATAATCGACAACAATGCGTCCATTTTGATGGGCACGTTTCCATGTATGCTATTTTTAAGGCGGGTGTCCCACAGAGCTCTGTACTAGCCCCCCCTTTATTCTGCATATTCATCAATGGCCTACCCATGCATATATATATATCGCAGACAGAAAGGCCACGTGTGATCTGTTTGCAGATGATACAGTGCAATCTACCTCATGCAACTCCACCAAAGCTGTGGTACAGAAATTCCAAAAGAGTCGTTATGATATATGTTGCTGGTGTCTACACGATCCTAAACCTATCCAAAACCAAGAAAATGGTGATAACCAAAAGGTAACATCATCTACAAATGCTTTATCAATCCCATTCCTTCTTGATGCGATGCCATTTGAAAGGGTGAATGAGCACAAGGTGCTTGCAGTAATAGTTGATGAACACTTAGACTGGAACTCACACAAAAAGATATCAAAAAATATAAAATAATCTATTTCTACATTCAAACCTCAGCCACTTTATAGACATGCAAACTTGCATATCTATTTCGGTGCTCACATCTCATTATACATCAATTACGCATCAACATTGTGGGATAACTGTAGTGAAGCAAATTTGAAAAAAGTTAAGTCACCGCACAGAGAGCCTCTAAGCTTAATTATGATCACTAGTAAATCTCTCAGCATTGGAAAAAAGAGGAAATTATGCTTGACATGTTGCCTTTCCATAAGAATCTACAATTCAATTAGTATGTGCTTTTGAAAAAGAGAAAGATGACAGCACCAAATTATCGAACCAACCTGATCAAGCAATCATCGTAAAGAGGACGTGTAAAGTTCTTCCTGCCTCAGCCTCGCATCAATTGGTTCAAATCTAGCTTAATTACTGTGGAGCAGCTCTATGGAAATCATTGCCTGATGACGTAAAATGCACAATGTCTTTACCTATGTTCAAAGACAAAATTCACACTATTCTCAAACGTCATCCAAACACATCTTCCACATCTAATCTAATGTACAGAAATGCGATAACTAAAACTGTATCTGTTGTACATTTTCATTTACTTTATTTGAAGAGGATACACTAAAACTTTTCGTCCATCCTCCAGTGGTCCTCTGTTTGAAAAACTCACTCTCTCTCTCTCTCTCTCTCTCTCTCTCTCTCTCTCTCTCTCTCTCTCTCTCTCTCTCTCTCTCTCTCTCTCTCTGTGTGTGTGTGTCTCTGTCTCTCTCTCTCTCTTTCTCTCTCTCTCTCTCTCTCTCTCTCTCTCTCTCTCTCTCTCTCCCCCCTCTCTCTCTATCTTTCTGTATTACTTTACATGTAAATGGAAGGCTATAATCCCATGAGATGATGTTTAACATCAGCTTTAAACTATTTAACAGTCAACATATTCTTACTGCTAGTGGTAAGGTATTCCACATCATGGCAGCTTTGTAAGAAAATGATTTTCTGTAAAGTTCTCCATAGACACGCGGAAGATAGAGGCTGCACTGAGCACTTGATCTAAGGGCTGTATTATGGGTTATTCTAATCATCTTAATAAGATATGCAGGAGCTTCAGAGTTAAGTTCATCATCCTCTCATGGCCGATTGGGTCTGCCCCTGGCTGAACTGCTGGGGTGGGCCCCTAGGACCCGGCAGCCAGGGGGTTCCCGCTAAACAGGGGTAGGTGGTCGGGGGTCGGCTCTCTATTGCGGAGGGCCGCTATTGCGGGATTTTTTTTAAAACAAAAGTTCTTAGGCCATTTTGATTCTTTTGTCCTAAAACGCATAAAAACCATAACATTTGTGTTACTTTTTTAATTAAAAAAACATAAATTTTTTCGGGTTTTACCGATAGCGCTCAGCCTAGGGCTAGGCCACCCCCGCCATCCCGCCGGACTGACTTAGCCTGTCCGAGACAAAACGTAACGCGTCCGGGTTTAGGTGAAACTCCCCGGACAGGTTAAGGCAGTCAGTCAGGCGGGGTGGCGGGTGCGGCCTAGGCTGAGCGCTATCGGTAAAACCCGAAAAAAAGCTACGTTTTTTAAAAAAAAATTAACAAAAATTATGTGTGTTTTTTAGGCAATAGCGGCCCCTCCCCGGTGGTCGCATGGCGCGGCTTTGATCGCATGCTACTGTTTGATATCTGGATGTACAGAACGCTTTGCTTCTGTGCATTTGTCATTGTGATCATGTTAGCATAAGTTCGATACTTACATTTTGTTTCTGTAGTAGGTTTACTTTACAACTCTTAGTATGTTTTCAAAGACTGTATAATCCTAACTACGATTAGACTTTCTTCTTTTTCTTTGTTCTACACATGAATATTTTGCCTCAAGGACCGAATGTAAGTAAGACACTATAGTACTGCCTAATCCACTACCGTTGTAAAATAAGCAATCTCTCTCTCTCTCTCTCTCTCTCTCTCTCTCTCTCTCTCTCTCTCTCTCTCTCTCTCTCTCTCTCTCTCTTTGTCTCTCTCTCTCTCCCTCTCTCTTTGTCTCTCTCTCTCTCTGTGTCTCTCTGTCTCTGTCTCTCTTTGTCTCTCTCTGCCTCTCTCTCTCTCTCTCTCTCTCTCTCTCTCTCTCTCTCTCTCTCTCTCTCTCTCTCTCTCTCTCTCTCTCTCTCAATGTTTTGACTAAGTGACTACCGATGGAAAATGACAGTGATTATCCCAGAGCACAGTGACTGATATCGACGAATTACAAAATGGTCAGCAGATCTCAACGGTGAGGACGCACATACAACCAAACATGGAAAACGAGCAGTGACAAACACGAACGTACGTGTCGTCACCGGCACACGTTGGTTACATCACAGCCCATCACGAAACACAAAGAACCTATCCAAGACAATGACATAGTTTTACCTGAGATGATGCGAGTTGCCGTAGTCTCTGGTAATCAGCGAGAGGAATTCCTGCGTCTTACATAAACCAATCTTCAACCGCGTCTGTAGTTGGCAGCGGCCTTAATGACTGCTGAAAACTTCAACTGACCAGCGGTATTGGCGGCTGTCAGGTTAAAATCCTCCAGGGTGTATGTACACCACTGCCCCGAAAATCGATCTCACGGTGGACGCTCAGCCTAGCTCGGTGTTGAGAGCAGCTGTCCTCCTTCAGCACTTAGCATCCAGTCAATAGGAAGATGCTGGTGTGTGCTGTGCACCGAGCTCTATTCCAACTCAGCGGTGCTGTGAGCTCCACACCTATACTCTCCCTCACGGCTGGCTAGCGTGCTTCACTGATGGTTCAAGCTGCAAGAGTGGGAAACAGCGGTTGTGCGGCTGGCGTGCAAGATATCCTCCCAGCCCTGTTTCCTCGAGAGTCAGGTTCCGCTTGGCCGCATACCCAGTCATCGCGGTGTGGTGGTTGGTCAGGAGCTACATGATAGGCCAGCTGGCTAAGGGTGAGAACCCACAATATAAGATTTTGGCTTGGTTTCGCTGGAGTTATTCTAGAGGCCTGCTGGAGGTTTCGGGGTAGTTGTCCACACAGACAAACACACACACACACACACACACACACACACACACACACACACACACACACACACACACACACAGACACACACACACACAGAGACAGACACACACACACACACACACACACACAGACAGACACACACACACACACACACACACACACACACAGACACACAGACAGACAGACAGACAGACTCTCTCTGTCTCTCTCTCTGTGTCTCCCTCTCTCTCTCTCTCTCTCTCTCTCTCTCTCTCTCTCTCTCCTCTCTCTCTCACTCACTCACTCACACACACACACACACACACACACACACACACACACACACACACAGAGAGAGACAGAGAGAGAGAGAGAGAGAGAGAGAGACAGACAGACAGACAGACAGACAGACAGACAGACAGATAGACAGACAGACAGACAGACAGACAGACAGACAGGTACACAGATAGACACACAGACAGACAGACAGACAGACAGACAGACAGACAGACAGACAGACAGACAGACAGACAGACAGACAGACACACAGACAGACACACAGTTTTACACACACACACACAGACAGACACACACACACACACACACACAGAGAGAGAGAGAGAGAGAGAGAGAGAGAGAGAGAGAGAGAGCAAGAAAGCACAGAAGAAACGAACACATACACACACCGTTACTTCTAACTCGAATATTCGTGGTCATGAAAAATCTTCCTATACTTTCAGAAATCATTTGATACAACAAGTTAATGTACTTATTCTTTTTTCTTTTCTTTTTCTTTAATCACTGGCTGTCGCCACAGGAGAAGCATTCCACAGAACAAATTGGCACAAGGTGGTAAGTACATAGGCTGAGGTCATTATCTGGGCTCAGGAGACGGGTGCGTCGCGGAAGTGTAGCGCGGTGTGGTAGTAGAGAATGAGAGTGTACTCTCAATCATTCTGATGCAGGTGTGGAGATCAAGGTAAAAATGCAGTTGGCTTCAGAGGCAACAGGCTGATTTCTGAGAAGTTGGCGTGGACTGTTATTTATATTACACACACGTATTAGCCTATGTGTGAGACTTCTATTTCCTCTTCATTACATTTTGTCCACACACAGTGGCGGCACCTTTACTACGAGAGTAACCCTAGACGTGAAGTCATTTATCTTGTATTGCAGTGGAATTCCTTGGAGGATTTTATTTTCAGGAGAATCCTTAAGGGACGACATGCCAATTGTTCTTTTCTTCTGAAGAAAAAATAACTTAAATCATCGTATTGACAGCTATGGAATATTACCAAACGTTAGGATGGTACGATCTCTCTCTCTCTCTCTCTCTCTCTCTCTCTCTCTCTCTCTCTCTCTCTCTCTCTCTCTCTCTCAGAGAGAAGCAGACGAAGAGAAGAGATCTGCTCCACTCACGCAGCAGAGACTGGCACAGAGAGAGAGAGAGAGATAGAGAGAGAGAGAGAGAGAGAGAGAGAGAGAGAGAGAGAGCGGGCAGAGTTGGAAGGTTGGTGCGAGAGTTTTACACGGGTCGATAGTTTTTACTTGTCGAGGGCTGACCTACGTGCTTTTATGTTTTATATTAGAAGGCTGACCGACGTTTTACTTGTGCCTTTTCATTTTTCTCGTTGGGAGTTGAGTAGGTGAAGAGTAGGTGTAATTTTATAAGATTGGGTTATTGATGATGTTGTGTTTCAACCATATACCAATGTAACATTCTTTTTCTTTTTCTTTTTTCTTTTCTACCCCTATTACGGGCATGTTTTATTGTAACAGGGTGACACAACTTTGCTGACTTTGCTTTCTGTGCATGAGCCGCTCCTATTTTCCAGTCTGTCACCATGTGGTCAGTTCCGCTGCCCACTCAGCACTGTTTTTCTTTCATTGTAAACATCCTCTCCAATTCCATCCCCACATCAGACTCCTGGACAAAAATGCCTACTGAAGCCATACCCTCCCATGCCAGCCTCACCGTCTTACACCTTCTTGCACTTGTACGCCTTCGTGCCACCACTCTGTTTCTTCTGGACATCTGGCCCTCCCAAGTTCTTGGACAGCAGATGCCCAGTCTGCCCCCCATCCCCCTCTTCCCACTGCATTCCTGGTACCACCCCCCATCCCGCACCCTCTCCGTCCCATGTCACGCCTTTCTCTTGACCCCTCCCTGGAACCCGGCGTTTTTCCGGTTTTATGGAATATATTGAGGTGACCGCTTGTGCTTAGAGCAGAGTAGAGTAGAGCAGAATAGAGTGCGGACTCATTCTTGCAGCTACTGAATAAATGGATGAAATGGGAACCGACTGACTCCATGTCCCTCTGTGCTTCTGCCGCCCAACACTTGGGAGGCAGGGGAAAAGTTCCCAAAACCTGCCCCGTAGCCCCAGCAACGTTAATGCTGGTGCCGCTACATTATGTTGAAATATAAAGACATGTAAGTAACCCGTGACCTATTTTATTTCGTTTTTGGGGGATCCCCGTAACAGAGGTGTAGAAAGTGGGGGCCCGTTCGGGAGATTTTATTTTGGAAGAATGAGAACCTGGGAACTCGTTCCGAGAGATTATTCAGTTTTTATATTTAAACAATTTTACTGAAGTATTGAGATTAGAAAATTTTACTGTGCTGATATTTGAGTGACATGTTTAACATATCTTGTGCAATTACTATTTCAAAATGTCCCGATTTTTATGTAACCCTTCTGTGAGAGGAATTAGGAGAGCCAAACTAGAGGACTTGTTACAATTAGCAGAGGACAACGAGATTGGTGTGGCTAAAGAGTTACAATCTGATGTGAAAGCAATAAGAGAGTTACTGATAACGGAACTATTTCACGAGGACGATACTGATGAGGAAAGCAATCATGGGGAAATAGATATTCAAAATGTTGCTAAGGAAAATGAAAACTCATGTCTCACTTTTGATCAGGGGTTACGCTCAAGGCAGCTGGAGATGGAAGAGAAAGAGAGGGAGAGGAAGGACAGAGAGAAGGAAAGGGAGAATGAGAGAGTTTTAGAAATGAAGAGATTGAGAGATAAAGAGAAGGAGAGGGAGGACAGAGAGAAGGAAAGGGAGAATGAGAGAGATTTGGAGATGGAGAGATTGAGAGACAAAGAGAGGGAGAGAGAAGACAGAGAGGGAGAGAGTTTATGCGAGATAAAATGGAATTTGAGAGACAACAGCAGGAGAATAGAAATACTCCCGAGGGAGGGGAATTCAGGATAAATGACTGTCATCGTTCCGTCCCTCAGTTTGAAGAGCAAGATGTTGAGAAGTTTTTCTCGCGGTTTGAACATGTAGCAAACAAGTTGCATTGGCCTAAGCCGTATACTGGTGTTTGATTCTGCAGAGTCAATTGAGAGGAAAAGCTAGTAAGGTTTATGGTTCCTTGGAAGGTGAGGACAGAGATAACTATGAGAAAGTGAAGGAAGTGATCAGATTGGCCTACCAACTGACTGGAGAAGCAGTGTCTCGGCAACGGGAGCAGCGGCAGACGCAGCTCCAGCGACTACGGAGGCGTGTTCAGGAGGGCGAGGATCGCGGTCTGTACGCGTGCACTCGCCAAGCTTCCCTCCTGAACAGCGGCTTGTTCAGGAGGCGCTGCAAAGCGCCGAATCACATGCAGCGCTTTGCAGCGCTACGCGTCCTGAACAAGCCGTTTCACGGCGCAAGCGCTGCTCAGCTCGCGCGAACTCACTGAGTACTCGTCGCCTTCTGAACACGCCTCAGGTCTCTCCGCCACGACTGGCAGCCCTTTGTTCCGTAAGCTCAGCCGCTGTAAGCCGCTGTCAGCGCTGCTTCCGTGAAACCCTCTGCTGCGCGCCGCTGGGAAAAATCGCCGGCAGCGCTGCGTAGCCGTGAAAATTGAATGCCAAGACTGTCAGCAAAATGGCGGCCACGATTGGAGGTTTTCGTTTCGGTGAAGACAAGTACATCAATTGTGAGCTGACGCCTGATGAATTATATCTTATACGTGGCGGTAAATGTGAAGGGAGATTACATTTTTATTTTATGTTCAAATTGCTTCTGAACTTGACTTTGTTTGCATGTTTTGGAGAAGAATACTTGCAATGTTCACTGCATGTCACCGTGCGCTGTCTTCTTCTTCTTATACCCCGATGATTGGAGGAACTTGTTCAAGTGTTGTGCGCTGGGATCATTTTTCAATGATTAAAAACGCTTTCTGCTGTTCGCATATGAACGTTGACGCTGCTGTAGCTTGTAGTACTGCAGTCAAGTCGTCGTCGTCGAAAATTTCCATCAAAGTAATTGCACGAAGTGGTGGTGGCGGCATTTTGTCCGCCATCTTGTTGTCGCTGCCACAAAGCGGAATGATGCAAAGCGTTCTATAGGCCCATAAATCCGCTGTTTCCGCTTTCTTCAAGCAGCTGCTTCTACGGAACAAAAGGCTGGGCAACTCGGATCATCCTCCAGCAACCTGAGCCAGCTCCACACGGCGCGGGTACCAGGCGGGTTCCTCGGCAGGCACACCTCCTGTCGAGAGAGTGGCCGTGGTGGCGACTTCTCCCGACAGAACGGAGGCGTCTCCTTCGCGCCAGGCACACGTGCCTGCCCCGTGCGGACGGGCCCAGTCCGTGTCAAATTCTTGTGGGAGCTTCTTCAGTGGGAACCGGAGCTCCTGCAGACATTCTCGAGTTTGTTCCTCGACATGCCCACAATTACGATGGACTGCTAGATAGCCGTACCTGGGAAGAACATTTAACAGGAAAGAGGAGTGTTTTCGAGAGACTGGCCAATGAAAACCTGACTGTGAATTTGGAGAAAAAAGTGCCTTTGGACAGGCTAAGGCGTAATACTTGGGACACGTAATAGGATTAGGGACTGTGACACCAATAGACTCTAAATTAGAAGGCATCAAGGATTATCCCGAGCCCAGGACGCGTCGAGCGGTGCGACGGTTTCTAGGTATGGTGGGATACTATCGTAGGTTTTGTCCAAACTTTGCCACTGTAGCGGAACCTCTGACCTCCCTGTTGTGGAAGGACGCGACTTTTCGGTGGAGTGAGTAGTGCCAATGGGCCTTTGACCTGTTGAAAGCTATGTTATGGCATGCCCCTATCCTAGCAGCGCCAGATCTATCTAAACCTTTCAAGCTTGCTGTCGATGCCAGTGCTTTAGGTTCTGGAGCTGTGCTATTTCAAACCGGAATTGATGGTTTCGACCACCCCGTGAGTTTCTTTTCTAAAAAGTTTAACAAGCATGAGTTCTACTGTTGAGAAAGAAGCCTTGGGTCTGATGCAGGCTCTAAAACACTTTGAAATCTATCTTTATATTTAAGGGTCACCTAGAGCCGGTGACGGTACTTACTGATCACAATCCGTTAACTTTCATTCATCATATGAAAGCAACAAATCAGCGCATTCTCCGCTGGAGTTTGGCGTTGCAAGAATATAATCTGTCTATTTTTCATATTCCTGGTTCTGAGAATGTCATGGCTGATGCCCTATCTAGAGTTTTTGATGCATAAATTCCTGTGTATTCCTGTATATAAACCTGTGTCTGTACAGAAAATTACTTGAAATGTTGAAAGAAAAGAAATTGTTGTCCCGTGTGGGAACAACTAATTTCTTTTCGTTTAAAAGGTGGGGAATGTAATGGGGAAATAGGTTTTCGGAAGTATCTCACCTGAGAGAGACTTGGTTTTTGCTGGTGAAGTTGGTAGTCCAACGACTGTATAGAAATGGAGGTGGAGGGTGGATGGGAGTTGAGTTCTGCCCCAGGGTGATGAGCGGGGTTTGCTCTGAGATATGAGTAGTAGTTAGTAAAGGTGGGTCGTGAGTTGGTTGTGAGAAGATAGCTGTATTAGAGAGAGCAAGAAGACAGAGATCAGTCTGCCTACTGAGAGAAGGCAGGAGATAGAGATCGGTCCGCCTGCTGGGTGAGAGGAAGAGAGAAGAGGAAGGCAAAGCACTGAAGAGTGAAGCAGACAAAGAAGAGAGTGGAGGAAGGCAAAGCACAGAAGAGAGAAGCAGACGAAGAGAAGAGATTGGCTCCACTCACTCAGCAGAGACGGGCAGAGAAGAGAGTGAGAGAGAGAGAGAGAGAGAGAGAGAGAGAGAGAGAGAGAGAGAGAGAGAGAGAGAGAGAGAGAGAGAGAGAGAGGGCGGGCAGAGTTGGAAGGTTGGTGCGAGAGTTTTACACGGGTCAATAGTTTTAACTTGTCGAGGGCTGACCTACATGCTTTTATGTTTTATATTAGAAGGTTGACCGACATTTACTTGTGCTTTTTTCATTTTTCCTGTTGGGAGTTGAGTAGGTGAAGAGTAGGTGTAATTTTATAAGATTGGGTTATTGATGATGTTGTGTTTCAACCATATACCAATGTAACATTCTTTTTATTTTTATTTTTATATTCTACCCCTGTTACGGGCATGTTTTATGCTGAAATATAAAGACATGTAAGTAACCCGGGACCTGTTTTATTTCGTTTTTGGTAGATCCCGGTATCTTATCTTTAGGGGTCAGACCTCCGGGTCGCCTGCTCTCAGGCCGTCACCACATAAACTTCCTCCACCATTGTTCTGTTGATCTTAATTAGAATATAGTACATGTACATTGTTAGATACCGGCCTTCTAGCTGGGACCAACTTTGAGGGAGTCACGTGTTGTTATTGTGATAGAGCGGGAGTCGGGCAGACCAGACGGGTGAGTCTGACAGACTCCGTTGGTCTCTAAGCTTTGCAGGCCTAATAAAACATGGACTGGAATAATTGAGTTTTGTCCTGCTAATGGAGTAGAGAGGAGCGGAGCCTCTATATAGCTCCAGCCTGCGCCATGCCACGCGACAATTGACAGCACTCTGCCTGTCTGGACTTTGCCCCACACCTCCATAGGGATGAGCATCACCACCTCCATCAACCCTATTACAACTGGCGTCGTCGGCAGGATTGTTGTGTTAAAACAGGACTAATTGTCACCATGCCGAGCAATGGGAGAAAAAGTTGTCAGCCGCTACTAGAGAGGGACGCTCAAGCGTACACGTCGCCCGCTCCTCCGGTGACACCGGTATGGACAGTGATGCCGCTTCCAACCCTACCAGTCTTCAGCGGGGGAGACAGGGTAGAAACCTTCATTGCAGAAGCAAGACGAGTGCTTCAAGCACTCCGGATGGTGGAAGGCATGGGTGCCGACTTCATCATAAGACACCTTGAGGGCCCTGCCAAGATTGAAGTACCCAGCAGAGAACCGGAGACGCCGGAGGAAGTTTTCCACATCCTCCAGGAGGTTTTTGGCGACTGTCGCCCTTTGCAGAGTCTCCTCCAAGCTTTGCATACCCGGCGACAGGGCTTGGCGAGGGGACACTAGAATATAGCCACTCGCTGCAGGCTCTGGCAGTAAGGATCAGGCGCCACAGGAATTCCCCTCTGGATGATGCACTGATCCGTGATCAGTTCGTCGCCGGCCTACAACCTGCATCCCTCCGACGAGACATGGAGAAATTCGTGAGGGATCGGGAATACTGTGAATTCCTGGAGGTAAGAGCGGAGGCAATACGTTGGATGAGGCAAGATGACGTCCGCGACTCCTTCCAAGAGGCAGTCCAAGTGGTACCAGGCGAAGTGGAAGAGTTGAAGAGGCAGCTGGCCGCAGTCACGACCGAACTCCAACAACTGAAGGTAAAGACTACCAAAACATCGGAAGTCCAGTGCTACTACTGCCAGAAGCGGGGCCATATGCAACAGTATTGCAGGAAGAGGAAGGCAGATGAGGAACGCGGAAGGCCCCAATACTCTCCCCGGCGATGGCAACAACCAACCCATCCCTATGAGTCGGCTCCTCAGTCGCTCAACCCAGAGCCGATGGCTCCGTACCGTCAGGCTGCCGCAGCAGGTGGTTTTCAACCCCTCCTGCCCCAGTCATCTGTGTGTTCTAACACCGAACCTCTGCCACCGCAAGTGCCCAGCGCTACCTACAGTTCGGGAAACTAGCTCCTCCCCCTGCAGTTGAGACTCAGTGGGTAGGGGGTAATAGAGAGTTGGAAGCTGGATTGACAGGACCTTGCCCCACCACCGTCATACAAATTCATGGCCAGGAAGTAAGTGCAGTTGTTGATACCGGCAGTGAGGTAACCACGTTACTGATGAGTGGTTCTTCGAGCATTTCCTCCGAGAGACCGTGCAGCCAGCCTCTCCCGAGTTTCTCACTCTCCGAGCCGCCAACGGCTTTGAGATACCCTATCGAGGAATCGCGACAGTTCGTGTGGAAGCGTTGGGTTGTTTCTTTGACAATGTGCCAGTCCTAGTCGTGAGGGCCCCTCGGACCCAAGTACCCATCGACGCAAGGCCTCGTATCCCGTCTTGCTTGGCATGAACATTCTCTCTAGGGTAGTAGGAATCATGAAAGAACTTGGAACTGTGCCCCATTGCCTGCAGCCTGCAGTACGAGAAGCGCGTTTAGAGACTACCTCCATGCGAGGGGTAGCTAGAGTGAAGAGAGACATTGTGGTTCCAGGTAATGCAATGCGCACTGTTCAGATCGCTAGTGTTCAGCATCATCAACGACATTTGCTAGCCCTCCCTCCTTCAGGAGCCCTGCCTGGAGGATTGATTACTGTGCCCACTCTGGTATCTGAGGACCACAACCACCGTTTCCTCCGCGTGCTAAATTGTTCGGACGATGCCGTAGTGCTGCAAGCGCGAACTCCCGTTGCCGTTCTCCATGCCGTAGATGGTGTGGACGGGACTGACTGTAGAATGGACACGGTGTGCAATGAGATACACATTGGACGTGTGGCGGCTACTCAGAGCCCTGCTCTGTGTCAGGTTTCGATACCCTGTCCTTCGTTCGATGGAACCAGATCACAACGCCAAAGGTTGCAGGAACTTTTGAATAAGCATAGTGAGGTGTTTTCGAAAGATCACAATGATTTAGGACACACCGATCGTGTTCAGCACATGATACATACCAGAGATGGTGTTCCGACTGCTAAACCCTACCGAACTACATGTATTCCCCCAGGACTGTACCGTGAGGTGAAAGAACACCTGAAAAATCTTTTGGACAAGCAGATCGTTGTCAAAAGCCACAGCCCTTACGCAGCTTCCATTGTTCGAGCGAGGAAGAAGGATTCGAGCTTGAGAATGTGTGTAGATTACCGTCGGTTGAACGCTAAGACAATCATGGATGCATACCCGATCTCGAGAATCCAAGAGTCATTCGATTCCCTTGTCGGGGCTCAGTATTTTTCCACTCTCGACTTAGCAAGCGGATATCACCAAATCGGGATGCACCCTGATCACCAACACAAAACAGCGTTCACAGCACCCTTTGGGTTCTTTGATTTCACACGGATGCCGTTCGGATTGGCCACCGCCCCTGCGACTTTTCAACGGCTCATGCAAAACGTCACGTCAGACTTTCTGTTTGACTTTCTGATGTCTTGATCTACTCCAAGTCTTTTGACGAGCATCTGGTGCATCTGGATATGTTTCTGACCCGGATTGCAGAGGTGGGGCTAAAGATCAAGATGAAGAAATGCCAATTATTGAAGCAAGAAGTACACTATCTCGGGCACACTATCTCCCGCGAAGGCGTCTTTTGTCAGGAGGAAAAGATCGAAGCTGAGGAACTGGCCTCGTCCTACAACCACAAAAGAACTGCAGTCTCTCCTCGGTTTTGCTTCGTATTACGGACGTTTTGTCAATAACTTTTCCAAGATAGCTGGTTGCTTGCACGATCTCGTCAATGCGTCGAGCGAAGAAAAGAAGAACTGTCCGTTTTACCCATTTGTGGAAGGAGAAGCACGATGAGGCATTTGAAGGTTTGAGGAAGTCTCTGACCTCGGCTCCGGTGCTACAATACGCCGATTACTCCAAGCCCTTCATCCTGGAGACGGATGCATCTCATGAGGGTCTCGGAGCCATCCTCTCCCAGGAGCAGACTGATGGGACAGTCCGGGTCATCGCTTTCGCCAGTCGACGCCTGCGCCCCTCGGAGCAGAACACTTCCAGGTATTCGAGCTTAAATTGGAAATGCTGGCAGTGAAATGGGCCGTCACGGAAAAGTTTCGTCACTATCTTCAACGTAGCCGCTTTATTGTGATCACAGACAACAACCCCCTCACGCACTTCCGCACAGCGAAGCTAGGTGCCCTAGAGCAAAGCTGGGCAGCGCAGCTCGCTCAGTTTGACTTCGAGGTAAGGTACCGGCCCGGCTAGGTAAACCCTGCGGACGGATTGTCACGCCTGCCCGTGTCTGGAGGGGAAAAAGGTGCGATATCCGATTGCCTTCCTAGCCAAGGGTTGAGACTCCCAAGCAAAATTTCAAAGACTTATGACATCATCTGCTAAACAACTTTTCCTTCCTGTGAAGAAGTGAACTGTTCCGACCACTCCGCCTCCCCGCCAGGGATGGGTGAAAGGGCAGCACCAATTTGGCCCCGAGTCAGCTCAGATGAATTACGCAGACTCCAGGAAAACAAGGTGGTCATCGGTGAATTTCTCTCGGCCTGGCCGCAAAAGCCGAAGGTAACCTCAGGACATCCGTCCCGGATCCTCTGTCGCCAGTATGCCAAGCTGCACATACAAGACGGAATCCTATACCGACGGGTCGAAGATCCTAAGCTGGGAACCCTAAGTCAGCTTGTGCTTCCGAGTAAGCTTTCGCCCGGACGTACTGAGGGCTCTTCATGACGACATGGGCCACCAAGCCCTGGAGAGGACTCTCAAACTGGTGAAACGCCGTGTCTACTGGCCGGGTGTGACGTCAGACGTAGAGGGCTACATCAGTTCGTGTCAACGTGTCAGTTTGAAATTGGGGTAACGTTTTTTTCGTTTCATGATAGAGACTCGTTCTTTATGCTTTGTTAAAGTCAGACAACTCTCCCCCTCAACATTGTCAGATGTAAACATTGAGTTTAACTCTGTCCATGCTCTCAGCCCGTTGTTCGAAGTTAATAAATTTAAGACGTAGGTACCTTGAAACGTTGTTTATATGTATGCAGAAGCCCAACTTTTTCCCATTCATAACTTTTGTTTCAGCGCCGACCTTAAAGTACCGCCTTATGATGCTTGTAGACACTTGCTGCGTTGCACTTTTAAGGTATTGACATACGTTTTGGTGAGCGTCTAGACAAAAGACTTTTTTTAATGGCTGCCAAGTTTTATTGCTGTATCTTGTAAACACGCTGAGGTATGGACAATACCGCACTGTCACCCGAGAAAAAAGGCCTTAAAACCAGCGTTTTTGCCTGCAAAACGTGTTAACGCCTCCTGTCTTTCAAAGCCCGTAGAAGACACACCCTTTTTGTGTTTTGTCTTCAAAACGCATGTTGTCTTAAAGATACATGGTTGGGCTATCGTTTGACGTTTAGTTTGACAAAATACTGTTGCATCTGATTATTGTATGAATTTAAGAAACGGAAAAAAGTCGTTTTGCAAGTTCATTTTCGGGGGGTACTCACTTTGACGCCCAGCTGCGCAGCGCTGAGTTAAGATAATCGTGATCTGTAAACGGGATCATAAAGAAGAATAAATCTCCTTTCCGAGCATATGTATATGGTTATTCAATATTTACTCGTTCAACTTTTATAGCAAATATTCGTACCGGCCCTTAACTTTTGCGGACCAGTGTATGTATGTATTTTCATTTTTACTGCGCCATTATCACGATAAACATGCTCATGGCGCGACAAGACGAAATAAAAAAGTTTTGAGGCCAGTTTTAAATGCGGCCAAGGATGGACTAACCCTCAGACCCTCAGGAAGTTGGTTCCAGAGTCTCGGTCCAACAACGCTGAAGGAGCGGTCACCGAAGCTCCGTAACCTTGTTTGTGGGACAATCAATAGTCTTCTTTTTGAGGAACGGAGATTCCTTGTGGGGTTGTGAGGTCTAAGGAGTTCTCCGAGGTAGGTTGGGGCTTCACCAGTTTCACACTTAAACACGATGGAGAGGGTCTTAAATTCCACCCGATGGCGAACTGGAAGCCAATGAAGGTCACTGAGAACAGGGGTTATGCGAGCCCACCTCGGCAGTCGCTTCACTACCCTAGCTGCAGAATTCTGAAGACGCTGAAGTTTCTGCAATTGACCGTTGGTTGCAGCAGTCAGCAGACTGTTGCAGTAATCAAGATGGGACAACACAAGAGTCACCACCAGGGCTGCTGCAGTCTTTTCAGTCAGACAATCCCTGATACTCCAAATGCGGTGTAGGTGCATGTAGCCTGAGGAGATGATTTTACGAATTTGGGGGTCTGGTGACAAGTTTTGATCTAACATGACCCCGAGATATTTCGCACTTGTGGCAAATGCTATGTTCGCCCCCGCTATGTTAATATGTGTTTCTCTGATCAATTGCCTGCTTTTTTCCCTACCAATGAGAATCACGCGCGCACACACACACACACACACACACACACACACACACACACACACACACCCACGCACGTACGCACTCACACAGACACGCACGCACTCACACAGACACGCACGCACTCACGCGCACACGGACACGTACACACACGCACGCGCGCGCGCGCGCACACACACACATATACACAGAGAGACATACAGAGAGAGAGAGAGAGAGAGAGACAGAGAGAGACAGAGAGAGAGACAGAGAGAGAAAGGGAGACACAGAGAGAGAGAGACAGAGAGAGACATAGACATAGACAGAGAGACACAGAGAGACAGAGAGAAAGACAGAGAGAGACAGATAGAGAGAGAGAGAGACAGACAGACAGACAGACAGACAGACAGACAGACAGACAGAAAGCGACAGAGACAGAGAAACACACACACACACACACACACACACACACACACACACACACACACAGAGTCCAAATTTTCCCGCCGAGATCTGATGAGGTCATAAACAGAAAAGTGAGGCAATCGTTTTTCTACTTGGCGTCTGAATGATTAGTAGGAGTAAAACTATACACGTCGGAGCACAGTTCGCACAGGGTAAAGCAATGCACTCTTTGTGAGGTGTGAGCCAGCATCGCTTCAGGATGTTTTTAAGAGAGTGGAGTTGGTTCAGGTATTAAAATTGATGCGTTCTGAACGTCTGTGTTTATCGTCAGGTGTAAGTATAAGATAGCTCAAAGCTCGGTGATCACAGAAGGCTGATATACATGTAGTGTAGACTGGCCTGATATGTGGCTATGAGTGAGAAGTCATCATATAAAGCCACTGTTTGTACCTTTAGTTTCTATGGTTTCCCTTGTTACCATTGGCTTTCTCCATTTCCCGTAGTTTTCAGTGCTCTTTCCAATCATCATCAACATCAACATCATCATCATCATCATCATCATCATCATCATCATCATCATCATCATCATCATCATCATCATCATCATCATCATCATCATCATCATCATCATCATCATCATCATCATCATCATCATCAATCAATTCATTTGCATAGCGCTGGTTCCGACTCATCAACATCAACCTCCAAAAACTTTCCTCTAATGAATCGTTGATACCGACCGTTCGTGCTTGTGAAACTTTCGCTCTGACTGCTCTTTGTGCGAGTTTCAAGGAGTTCGTCAATAGACAACTTTCACGTTTAACTTTTCTTCTTCCAATGAGCTTCACTTGAATTGCTTGTCCTCGAACGGGTTTAGCTCAAAACGTGCCTTCTTGTTCGAAGTTCCCTCAAACTGTTCGTATTTGTAGAAAGCTACAAGTGCGCGCCCTCAAAAGAGTTACACTGTATATAGGTGTTCGTCCTTGTTCTAATTTCACTCAAGCCGCTTGTTTCTGTACAAGTTTCATTGAAATTGTTCATCCCTTTACTAGTTTCACTCAAATCGTTTGCTTCTGTACAAGTTTCATTGAAATTGTTCGTCCTCGTATTAGTGTCAGTCAAACTGTTTCTGTACAAGTTTCATTGAAATTGTTCGTCCTTGTACTAGTTTCACTCAAACCGTTTGTTTTCGTACAAGTTTCATTGAAATTGTTCGTCCTCGTATTAGTTTCACTCAAACCATTCGTTTGTGTAGAAATTTCACTGAAATTGTTCATCCTTGTACTAGTTTCATTCAAACCGTTTGCTTTTGTACTATTTTCACTGAAATTGTTAATCTTTGTAATAGTTTCACTCAAACTGTTTGCTTTTTGTACAAGTTTCAAGAAGTTTAATTGTTCGTCCTTGTACTAGTTTAACTCAAACCGTTCGTTTTTGCACACGTTTCTCTGAAATAGTTCGTCCTTGTACTAATGTCACTCAAACTGTTCGTCCTTGTAGGCCTACTAGTTTTACTCAAACTGTTCGTCCTTGCACGAGTTTCACTCAAACTGTACCCTCGCGAGCGAGTTTTGTGCAAACTGCACCTCCATGAAAGACTTTCACGCAAACTGTTTGCCCTTGTTCGAGTTTCAATTGATATTCATGTTTTAACATTCACGCTTGCTCAAGGATTTTTCTCACCTTCTCATATGATCAAGATCTATTTTACTTTTTGTTCATGTTTTAAGCGCAAATTTTATCTGACTGCAGAGCTTTGGTCCAAGTGATACATTTTGAGTGTAAACTGTCGATACAAATATAGATATAATGCATTTTAAAAGATGTGTGTGTGCGCGCGTGCTGCGTGTGCGTGCGCGTGTGTACGCATGCATGCGTGTGTGCGTGTGTATGTGTGTGTGTGCTTCTGTAAAAGCATATCTTCCACAAATACCTCCCCCCCAAATAGTTGCCAAATCGATAGTTCTATCAATAGGCCTACGTGTGCTCTGGTATGAAAGAAGACCAGCAGCAGTAATGTCCATCCAATCAGTGCTTTCTCCTCGTCTCGATTTGTGCGAACATGGGTCATGGTGCGAACAACTTCACGTTGAAAGCGCTGTAGAGTTGTTGGTCCACATTAGATTCAGGGTACAACTCAAACAAGCGTTTTCAGTAGAGCGTACCTCGTGAACCTCTATTCAATCTCAGTACAAAGGACAACTCTGGGCATCGCGAGCCTCCTTTTTCAGTGGAGCCACATGAATGCATAGACCTGCGAGAGGCACCGGTGCGAACCTCGAAAACAGCTTGCAGATTCAAAGTGCGGCTCGATCAGACCACACCACCACACCTATGTTAGCAGTTTACCCATGCAGCAGCCATGGCAACGGCACTAGGATTAGGCCTACATGATAGGCACCGTGATGTGTGCTGAGTGTGGCCGTAGACCTTTGAACTACAACAATAAAGGTCTGAGCATTGCTTCTCCTCAGTCTCTGGACGTCTCACCTTGGCAGAATGTCTAATACGACTTCTTACCTTTTAGATGACTGTGAATATTTAGGCACCGGTGCGGGCTACTGCAGCGCATAATCATTTTTCTTTTTCTGACACGTAGTTGACTCGCGCAGTTGATTTGGCTAATTCTAATGAAATGACTGCAATCCCTGCATACCCTGCAATAAATTTCTACAAACATGGACAACTACATGAGCACCGAGCAAGTAAGTTTCTGACCGCCGGTAAAATCTCATCGTACACAGTCCTATTTCACGGTCACTTGTAAGTTGTCGCTGCGAACGAGGCCTATTCACAACACTTCGACCCAGATTTGTACCGGTCCAATCAGATTAAACAAACATTGAATATCGATGCAATTGATATTGCTGTTTTGTAGTATCAAAAAGTCAAATCAGGTAACAGAACAAAACACTGTTGTTAGTCTCTGCGACATCTTGGCCTTTCTTTCTCCCCTGTAAACTGTCCTGCATACTCTCTTTCCGTCTTTTCTAGTATTTGTTAAGTTACAAAACGCAAAACATAACAAATTCTCACCATTTACAAAGTGATCCGAATAAACATATTGATCTGCCTTAGTGTCAAAAGTGAGTGACTTCAGGTTCAGTTGAGTTGTGAGATCCAGCATTTCCTTGCCTTTTCGCGTTGCAACACGCGGTACAACCAAAAAAAACCCGTCGATCATTCTCTCTGTCATGCTGATTGTGGCAGTTCTTCACTCAGCAGGAGGTCACCATTGTAGAAAAAAACACTTTCTGCTCCAAAAACAGTCGTGTCTTTCACTGATTTTGTAAGCGACGCGCCGTTGTTTTCCTAGAAGTAGGAAAAGATCACTCTGTCTTCCCGAGTGTGTCTCGATCTCGACGGAGCTCATAGTGAATTAAGCAGCGCACTAAGTCAGGTAGACCTATATATTTCCTGGATTTTTTTACGTCAGTGTAAAAAAACTAAAGATTATCTCCGTGAACATGCTGTGTTTCTGGAATATACATGAATAAATTAATATCACTATGGTTGAAATATCTCACGTTGTCATTATTTTTTCGTATTATAGCCTCGTTTTCTTATGCAGTCATAAAAAACCGGAGCCGCTTCATGGATGCTCCCCTAAATCGGCTGAAAAAAGTGTTTTCATAGAGTTTAACTCTCCGCACGGACGAACAGCAACGAATGAATTGGATTCAAATAACTCCACGCCCGAAGTTCGGTTAGACTGCCGCAGGCGGGCCACACTAATGGACTCGTCCGAGGAGAGGGGTGCGGGAAAGACAGCCACACGAGTGGACTCGTCCGAGGAGAGGGGTGCGGGAAAGACAGAGAAGACGTAAACACAAACTGGCGGGCCACATCATCTGATTGGCTGCATTTTTACATGCGCGTATAATTATGCTCTAAAATGCCCATGTAAAAATCAGATACTGTGGCTCGTCAACTTGTGTGTTCCACCATTTTTGCTGTCTTTCCCGCATCCCTCTCTTGATCGACTGCTGATCGTTTCTTTAATCGTGATGCGCAATGCGAAAGCTCACGTGATCGGCAGCATTTAAAGTCAAAGAGGTTTTTAAATAATTACAACAAGCAGGCATGCGGCTGACTGGATCCAAGCAGCAGAGATTCCATGCAGAGAACAGGTCACGGCGCTGGTGCCATTGTCCACCCAATCCATTGTTTGTTTTGGGACGAAGACGAATGGGCAGAATGAATTAATCTTTGCTCTTAATTCAGACAACAGGTGTGGTGGGTGGATCTGGGGTCGAGCCCGAGCATAGAAAGAATGAGATAGATGAATTCATCGAGTAACTGAATGGCTCTGCGTTAAACAAACAACCCCCAACCCCACCCGTCCGTCTCTCTCTCTCTCTCTCTCTCTCTCTCTCTCTCTCTCTCTCTCTCTCTCTGTCTCTCTGTGTCTCAGTCAGTCTGTGTGTGTGTGTGTGTGTGTGTGTGTGTGTGTGTGTGTGTGTGTGTGTGTGTGTGTGTGTGTGTGTCTGTCTCTCTCTCTCTCTCTCTCTCTCTCTCTCTCTCTCTCTCTCTCTCTCTCTCTCTCTCTCTCTCCGTCAAGTATGTGCGTCTGCCTGCCTGTGTATTCGTCCGTCCGTCCGTCCGTCCGTCTCTGTCTGTCTGTCTGTCTGCCTGCCTGCCTGTCTGTCTATCTGCCTGCCTGCCTGCCTGTCTGCCTGTCTGTTTGTCTGTCTCTGTCTGCCTGCCTGCCTGTCTGTCCCAGTAATTAGTTGTGGCATCACGTTATATTAAGCTGGCAGTACCAAGCACAAGTGTAACGTGATTCAAGCAGGAGGGCTGTCCTTCTACCTATGGTACCAAAACTGGAGAAACAGGCTTGCTCTGCACCTTCACCAGGACACCAGCTGTAGCCCTTCAAGGTTATGTTGATCAGCTGTCACTAAGAGATAAATACACAGAGCGTTCGCATTCATTAATCGCCAGCAGCGCCTCCGGACTGGAGATTCGCTCCATTGAGTAGACACGATTCAATGAAGCGCTCGATGTGTAAATAATATATTTTTTACCTCCGAAGGAATAGATGGCACTCCACTCCTGCAATCAGCATGCACTGAATCAGATCGCTCTGCTACCCACAGAATCTACTCCGGACAGACCTGAGTACACACTAGCGGTAAGAAAGTACCCGGTATGTATTGAAATATCAGTCTATGGCGCACCAGAACAGTTGATCTCTACAGACTTGAACACGTCTGTTTAATCTGTGTCGAAGATAGGGCACACACTGGACACAATGAAGCAGATCAAAGCATTGATGCTTCCAAGATTACATCCACTTCACCCCACCTAAAAAGATAAACGTGTGGTTTTATGTAGCGACTCATCACTCGTGTCTGGGTCTCAAAGCGCTTAACACTTTACCCCCTGATCACTGGGTCTCAAATCGCTTAACACTTTATCCCCTGATCACTGGGTCTCAAAGCGCTTAACACTTTACTCCCTGATCACTGGGTCTCAAACCGCTTAACACTTTACCCCCTGATCACTGGGTCTCAAAGCGCTTAACACTTTACCCCCTGATCACTGGGTCTCAAAGCGCTTAACACTTTACCCCCTGATCACTGGGTCTCAAAGCGCTTAACACTTTACCCCCTGATCACTGGGTCTCAAAGCGCTTAACACTTTATCCCCTGATCACTGGGTCTCAAAGCGCTTAACACTTTACCCCCTGATCACTGGGTCTCAAAGCGCTTAACACTTTATCCCCTGATCACTGGGTCTCAAAGCGCTTAACACTTTACTCCCTGATCACTGGGTCTCAAAGCGCTTAACACTTTACCCCCTGATCACTGGGTCTCAAACCGCTTAACACTTTACCCCCTGATCACTGGGTCTCAAAGCGCTTAACACTTTACTCCCTGATCACTGGGTCTCAAACCGCTTAACACTTTACCCCCTGATCACTGGGTCTCAAAGCGCTTAACACTTTACCCCCTGATCACTGGGTCTCAAAGCGCTTAACACTTTACCCCCTGATCACTGGGTCTCAAAGCGCTTAACACTTTACCCCCTGATCACTGGGTCTCAAACCGCTTAACACTTTACCCCCTGATCACTGGATGACAATGAGTCACAGCAAAGAGAAGCTATAGGAGCTTTTTTATATATAAAATCGAAAGATATAACCTTTTCACGATGATTTTTTTATTCATGCAATGTTTCTAGGGAAAAACAAACAGAAGTAATATCTCTACTTCATTGTTGTGAAACGGCGAACAAGAGAAAAAGAGAGCGACAACTAACCACTGAAAGATATTATTAACAATCAAAATGTATGCAAGGTTTAAATACTTACTCATACCTACAAAACACAGAGATAATGATCAGAAGAGGGAGGGTGGCGAAGTGTGTGTGTGTGTGTGTGTGTGTGTGTGTTTGTGTGTGTGTGTGTGTGTGTGTGTGTGAAAGAGATAGATAGATAGATGATAGATAGATAGATAGATAGATAGATAGATAGATAGATAGATAGATAGATAGATAGATAGATAGATAGATAGATAGAGAGAGAGAGAGAGAGAGAGAGAGACTGTTCTAGCATAAAGATAGATGAACGGACATGGATGGACAAATGAATGGATGAAACAGTCAACTGAAAAAAGATGGACGAATGAGAGAATGGATAGATGAATAGGTAGAGCCTAAGATAGTACATATATACACTTCTAGATATAAATGGACGGATGAACAGTTGAACAATAATTCAATATACAGTTTCAAAACTGCACATATGGACAAATTCCCACCCGACAAAGGCGTTGACCTTCCTGGGGAAAATTAAAAGAAGGCACCCTATTACATACATGTTCCTTTTGGCAAACAACTCCGTTTGGCAATTGCAAAAGAATTTTGCAGTCAGCAGTATACTTTTTAAATTGTAAAATGGCAAATAGTGTGCAACAACTATGTCAGTTTTGGATGGAAAGTACGAGATTTCAAAGTCGTCAGGACTATCACAGATATTTGCTTTGTGGGAGGGAGAGGGAGAGACAGAGAGAGAGAGACAGAGAGAGAGACAGAGAGAGAGAGAGACAGAGAGACACAGAGAGAGAGAGAGAGAGAGAGAGAGAGAGAGAGAGAGAGAGAGGGAGAGAAAGATTGATCAAACTCGATTTTCCTATGGACATTTGTGAATTAGGCATAGCTGCCTGTCTCACATTCAGCCCTTGTTAAAACAAGCTAGCAACAAACAAACCCAATCCCACCTACCCCCACCATCGATCCCATCAAAAATTTACCCAATAACATTAGTCACAATGAATTCATGGTAACAAAATAACACACTGAAAATAATCACATGGGGAATTTAGAATACGATGAAAAATTACCTAGGATAATTGTGCAAGAAAAGTGTGTGGTTTCACATTAAAAGTTTGTAAAGACGTTACAATTTAAAGAGAATTAGGTAGTGTGTTCCACATAGTAGCCTGTATCTCAATGCCCCGAGAAACAAATATTCGCAGGCTGAATCTCAATGCCCCGAGAAACGAATATTCACAGGCTGGTTGTTATCTCTGACATTGGCTTTACATTCACGGTGGAATCACATGCACTTGCCTCCTGTTCACTCAATATCATAATAAAATGCCAACATTATAAATATTTCTGCAGAAGACATATATCGGGCAAATAGGACGGAAATCGATCAATCTTATGAAAAGTATCAGCAACTGCACTCCGTTCTCTAAAGCAGCTGAATACAAACGCTGAGGTTCGTGGTGCATATGATATCCTCTTGGTACTGTTTATATTTGTTATCATTATGGGGAGGCGGAGCCTGCATGCAAATAAGGCTGCTGGCCACGCCCTCAAGAGGCGGGGACGGTGAGTGTGGGGCGTGGCCTGGTGCTCTGGGGTGGGGCCAAGCGCTTGTTCAGCATCTCGTCCAGCCACTCCTCGTAGTTGGTTCCATAGCGACTCCGCCCCAGAGTCTTGAGGTAAACACGGAGCGCCCCTTCCTCCTTGGGTGCCCTGGCCTGATCCTGGAATGGGAAGGAACAGTTATTTGAAGCGGCAGAGAGACAGAGACAGTGAGAGAGAGAGAGAGAGAGAGAGAGAGAGAGAGAGAGAAGGAGGGGGTGGGGGGTGGGTGGTGGGGGGTCGGGCGGAGAGCAGAGAGTGGCTCTTCATCTACGCCAATAGCAGAAGCTAGTAATTTATTCTTGTTACAGAAGGACGAGGTTGAATTGTTAAAATGCGGATACTGTTTTCAACGCCATTCTGATATATACATGTATGTTTCAATGGATAAGGCAGTTGAACAGTATAACAGTAAAACAGGTAAAACCTGCCTCAAAATCACAACTTTCATGTTCTCTCTCAGACTGGAGACGCATCGCTTTGCTGGTCAAAGCCAGTCAGAGGACGTTCCAGTTTCTTAAGCCGTGTTCTCACTGGGCGTTGTACCCGCAGTAACCGAGGACCGAAGTGGACTTAGCAAACTTGTGCCTATGAATAGGCCTACAATACAGTCTCACTGTAGTAGCATCATGTAGCTCAGTTTATGGCCTAGATTTTCGGCGACTCCCATACGAAAGAGCGATCATACGCATGCATATAACCAATCAGGACGCAGCCTAGCTCGGTTTACTTCGTCGAAGTATACATCAGACATCGAAGAACATGATCACCGAAGTCTACTTCGAACTGGGAGCACTAGGCAAACCCCCCAA